>OMNW01034711.1:12116-52640 GCA_900303245.1 Selene dorsalis | reverse complement strand
CTGAGGCCACAATAGTTGAACAGGGGCCAAATACAAAATGCATGAGGGTAAGGCTTCCTCATCTGTTCAATTTCCCAACTATCAGCCTGAGAGATTGCCTGGTTTGATGTGCTATCGCCACCAAATTATCTTTCAAATGGGAAAAGTCCACTCCCTGCAGATGGAGGATGAAAAAAATACCCCAATCATGTCCCTGTCAAGTCTTTCCAGGCCTGTAATTTTACAGCAGGTGGGCCGGGACTAATAGTTTTGTACATTTTGACCTTTTGATCAGTAAATTAATTTGATTTTAGTTGTCTTTTAAAGGTTAGGCCTGAGGCCTCTCTTTATTGCTTTGTTTCCCTCACCATTGATTGAGCGCTGCTTACGCCTGCACGAGGATTAAATGGTTATAGCCCTTCACAATGTTGCGTTGACAGCACAAAAAAAACAGTCGTGTTTATTGGGTCTATTTGTGTTGCTCCTAGTTTGACCTTGTAAGAAACATTTTCTGCCTTGTGCTGCCTCAATCCAGTGTTTTCTGGATTTCCACATAAGCACCATCCAAAGAGCTGTCCTTTACCGAATGGCTCCTTTGAAGAGGATGCAGTTATTTAATTAATCACATCAACACACAGGCTGCAGTAACACTGTCTAATGTGATTAATTATTTTCTTCTGCTTTTACAAAGAAACCCATTGTGATTTCTAAAAAGGCGGCACCACCTCCATGGATGTGTTTTGATAATATAATGTGATTGAAGCAGCAGAGCAAAGGAGGGAGATAAAGAGAAACAGCTTGAAAAAAAAAACAAAACACTAACGCTAATGGAAGAATAAGCTGTGTTTGGGAATTCCAGCCTCCTGTTTGGAATGTGATGAAGTTCACACGCGCGCCTTGCTTGTCATTGTTTTTTCTGAAGTTTAAAGCTGGGGTAGACAGATGTCTAGCAAAGAAATGGGGAAAAAAACGTTTTGAAAATACAGTGTTATTCTCCCCTCATGAATACACACAACATACAGTACATAGAAACTATTAGCAAGATTTAGCATTGCCACTCATGACTTGCCTCGTACATGTAAATCTACATGTACAACTGGCCACTACAACACATTTAGAAATCACAACATACTGATGTAAGAGGTCTGCTGCCTGTCCAGAAGAAGCACAACAACTTCTATCTATCTCTGAAAAGCTTCACCCAAACTGACAGCTGTCCATCTGTAGGTATGTACTCTGAAGAGACCAGTGATTGGCCAGAATCTCTCATTAGAGGATACATTTTCTGAACTCTATAAACAGAGCCAGGAGGAGGTGCAGACATCTTCTTCGCACTGACTGAATTAAAATATGCTGAAAGGTGATTATGGAATTTTTGCCTGTTGATGCCAAAAAATTAGTGCCTATCCCAGCTTTAAGTTACAAGGCATTTATTGAACGGCTGAGTCAGGCAACTCCTTACTTTGCAGTTTTAATAAAAACTTGCAGAACTGAAGTTGTTTTCTTTCACCCTACTATGTCTCCTTTGGTCTTGATTAAGGAAGCATTTGGTCGAACTTGACTCAAACTCCAGTCTTAGTGGATTTTTTCCAAGCTGTCTCTCTTAAAGTCTCACAGTGCCCTTGTGAGCTTTGTCCTCACTCTTACCTCCCAACGTGGCCACGTTCCAGTCGAAAATTGCATTAATTTTACTGTGTGAATCTCAGATGTATTAGTTGTTATCCCAGGTCATAACAAGGTGCCAATTCTACCCTGTTTTTTTTATCTTGTGTGTCTTTTCTTTTCAGCCTGCCCTCCAGTGTCATCGTCACAGGCTTATTTCTTATGATCATATGTAAACTGTGTGTGATAACATTGTTTTAAGCTCCCTCTCCAGCTTCAGATCCAGCTATTCACACATGCATGTAAAATGACCTTTTCCACACACAGGTCGTAACTAATGCTCACTGTGCATGTCCCTGTTTCCAGAGAGCAGATATAGCTGTTGCACCTCTCACCATTACTCTGGTTCGAGAGGAGGTGATAGACTTTTCCAAGCCGTTTATGAGCTTGGGCATCTCCATTATGATAAAGAAGCCCCAAAAGTCCAAGCCTGGCGTTTTCTCCTTCCTGGACCCGCTGGCCTATGAGATCTGGATGTGTATAGTGTTTGCCTATATTGGGGTGAGCGTGGTCCTGTTCCTGGTCAGTCGGTTCAGTCCTTATGAGTGGAACCTCGAGGAACAGGACGAGACCAAAGACCCCCAGACTCCCCCTGATCCTCCCAATGACTTTGGCATCTTCAATTCCCTCTGGTTCTCACTGGGCGCCTTCATGCAGCAGGGCTGTGACATCTCTCCCAGGTGGGTCAAACTACTATAGAAACCAGGAGTGGACAGCAGAGCAGAACAGAGCAAGAAATTAATACTGAATTTAAAAAAAAAAGTGCACCGAACCACTCAATCATTATCTGTCCTCTTCCTTTAGGTGTTTATTATTTAATGCTGTTATCATTTCACATTTAGTGCAGCTGTTATATTGTATGTGTAAATGAATTTGTCAGTTATTATGCTGAAATTATCATCCAAAAAATGGTTTTATCAATACTATCTCCAGGCTAGGAAATGATCTTTGACCCTGATTGTTTCACAGCCAATTAAAGACTCGGAATAGAGTACATTTCAAACAACTGCTGCTCTTTTCCTTGGAAATGAGCTGTTTTAGAGTGCTGATGCAGTAGTACCACATCATTTTAATGATTTACAAGGAAATTCTGTTGACTGGTTCAATTAGGTAAACACAACTGGTAGATCTTAGCGGTTTGATAGGCGCACATGTCACTGAATAATTACATTCTGTGTTTTCCTTGTCATCAACGTCTCTCTGGCAGATCTCTGTCGGGCCGTATAGTCGGGGGTGTGTGGTGGTTCTTCACCCTCATCATTATCTCCTCCTACACAGCCAACCTGGCTGCCTTCTTGACAGTGGAGAGGATGGTCTCTCCTATAGAAAGTGCTGAAGACCTGGCCAAGCAGACAGAGATAGCATATGGCACTCTGGACTCAGGCTCCACAAAAGAGTTTTTTAGGGTGAGTGGCACCAACCTACTGTTTCACAAACTCAGCAGCTGACTAAAAAGCCAGTGGCTCATTTGCTTTCAGTTTAAATAGCAAACAATGCAAAAGCCTAAACACTTTGCACTCAGGCACGTTGAATCATAAGAGCTGCTCTGTGTCCTTGATAAACTCCGCCTTGCAGCTTTTCCATTGTGTACCTTTAGTGCAGCACTCCTGACCTGCACAAGATCGCTCCAAATGAGGCATGTTGACAGAGAAGCAGATCTTGAACTCCTATGACATATACGTGAAATTTATGCGGTAGTACTGCAGTGTGCAACCTTGAGGCACCGGGGCTGTCAGCAGAAAGTGCGATAACAACATGGACGACTCAGAGGTGATAAAAACAGGAGGCTAATCAAAGAACCCACATCAGGCTCAAACTCAGAAGGGTCAGCTCATGAAATATAATTAGCCAGCCGGCTATAGCTGGCAAATTGGACCTGATGAAGAAGAGCCCTGTAGGTCAAACAGAGCAGTCTGAAAGATGGTTCAGATGGAATATGCAATATGTCCGTCGGCATGAGGGACTAGCTTGGCAATTAAGTCATAAATTAACTAAAATCTGAAGCGAAAATTATATTAGTCTCTAAAAGGCAGCCACATGCAGGAGTTAAAAAGTGCTGCATATCTTGAACGCAGATCAACCCTCTGCTGTGAAAACGTGGCTCGTGGCGTGGCTCCACCGACAGTCCGATCCTTTGCATTTGCAGAGCAATAAGTTGAAAAAGAAATTAATGAAACTGCACTCTGCCTGCGATGACGAAAAGGCAATATGACAGTCTTTTTATCTTACGCTCCCTCATTACTCATCAGCAGGAGAGAAACAATTCATATGTTTCACAGCTGCAGCCTGTTGGCAGAAAGAGCAATTCATTTGTATTACCCCTGGGTTGAGTCGCTCAGAACAACAAAATGTAAAATCAAATCCATGTTTTTTTTTTAGACAAAGAAGGACAAGATAGTGTCTTCAAAGCTTGATATTAAAAGTCCTTTGTTTTGTGTCTGTAAACTGTTAGGAGCTGGTTGTAAAAGGCTGTATACTGAGAGGATCATACATCCCAGAAAAGATGGCACATGACAGCAACTCTTGGTTCTCCGTACCTCATAAAGCCTGTCATCACTTTCCCTTTCATCAGAGTTGCAGCACAGGTGTACATACAGTATATGTCTCTGTGTCACAGACATGATGGATGCCAATTACAGATTTCCAGGTTTTTCAGCCTGACAAAGGAGCCACCTAAGGTCTTCTGGTAGAACAATCTAAGAGGTGGTCGGGAAGACACAGTTTTCCTGTATTCTGTGTAATGAGTGTCCTACTTACATCCCCAAGTCTTCAAATAGGAAATGACATGTGTGTACCGCTATTCCAAGGGACTTTTAATTAAAGCTGTAGAGGGCTGACAAGGAAAAAAGCACACTGATTAATAGGAGTTCAAGTTCTATTTCAGATCTGTTTTTCAGGAAATACATTCAGGCTTAATTAGACCCATACGGCATCAGCCAGCTGGAAATTTTAAATCAAGTCCAATGTTTCAGACAAGACATATGCCATCATCTCTGACACCCTTGGTCTTTAATTCTTCATGATTTCACCTGGTTTATCTTACAAAGCTACCCGACAAGTAGAACAAGCTCAGTAACGATGAGTGTTTGGGGGAAAAAATAAATAAATAAATTCTTCATTTCTGCACAGATAGGGAGAAAATAAGATACAGTAATATGAATATGGTCTGTAATAATGAGCTGCAAAAACCTTCACCTTGGTTTTCGTGCTTTGAAATCAGGTAAATTATCTGATTGTCTTCCTGTCTTCTCCTCGAGGCGGTTTTTCTTCGCTGCTGAAAAACTGACAGTTTGGACATATGGCTTTTTACCTGACAGTGACAGTATTCACATCACCATGTGTGTCTTCATTCGAGGGTGGGAATGAAGAGAAGCTGTGGAGGAATTTTCAAAGACAGTGGTGTTAGTGCAAATCCCTCAGAAAGCCCCGATTCTGCTGTTCACAACCAACTAGGACAGCTGGCCTGGGAGCCTGCTGACGTGCCCAGAGGAAGCCTGAATGGCTCTAGGCGCTTGGCAGTGCAGCTCTACCCGCTCTTGGCTCCTCTTCCCCAGACTACCCTGCTTGTTTGGGCACCCTCTTCTCTCCTGCGTCTCCAGCCTGTCTGTTGCTTTACCTTGAGACAATGCGGGATAGCTTCAAGCTTTGTGTTGCTCTTCCCCAGCATAGCAGCTGTCATACGCCACTGCACCACTGTGGTTTGTTTCATCATTTTAATACCTGTCATAGATCTTTTTCATGCAGTCAGTTGAATATTTGTGTTTTGTATGATTAGAAAATGATGAGTTGCGCCAGTGAGGCCATATTTATCCTCTTGAAGAGGTTTTATTCCATCAAAAGGCCCGGTTCAGTTACATTTTAAAATATACATCGAAGGAGAAGTCAGTTCATAATAATGACTGAGATGATAAAACGGGCTGATGTGGCTGTTTAATTACGTGTAAAGACTGGGGTGAGACCATCAAAGACAACCACACTGCTGTCCCTTCATGCACCTCATTTAACAGCGTAACAATGAAGGAATGATAATTGCGCAGAGAAACGAGACCACAGCATTGTTTTCTCTTCCCCTCAAAAGATTATACATTACCCAGAGCCTCAGCAGCAAACAACATGCATCTTAGTGATCTGCAGGTGTGGTGGAGATGGGAACAACAGCTTGAGTGCAGTCACCAATGCATTTTACTATGCATGAAAATCAATTTCATGTCTCAGCTATTGTGGCTCAGACACTCTATATCTTCAGCATGGTCCAGCACAAGGTTTAATATGTAGCATTTTTATGCGGAGCAGACCTGCACGTAGCCAGGGCTGCATCAAGAGGAGGCAGCAAGGAGAGTTATACAAGAATTCCTTAGTTTGCCCCACAATCATATGCAACACATTGTGGCACAACTCCCTGAGCTCTTGTCGCTTTGTGTTTCAGTACAGTGCTGTGTGAAGGGGAGGCTCCTATAAAGATTAGAGCCTGTTTGCATAAAAGGGAGAGCTGACGAAAGTGATGATAGACTTGTGTGAGATAGGCATAACCTCTGAGGGGAAGAGCTGTCCTCACAGGGCGTTGTCGAACTTTAGATGAGCAGCAACATCAGGTGCGAGTGGAGCTATTGGAGTCCAGCGAAAGCATCAAAGACGAGCAATTGGTATTCACGGCGTAGCATGTGACACTTCAATGACAAAGTACACCCACAGAGCCTCAACTTTCATTCCTGCATGCTTGAGATACAGGTAGTCCTGGCACACAGGATATTGGGGGAAAGTGGTGATGTCCACAAACAAAATGCAAGAGGAGTAAAGGAAGGGAGGAAATGTAGTGGTGGGTGTTTGGAGATGGCATTTAGATGTACAAGCAGTGTAGCAGCTATAATGAAAGTAGCCTGAGACGCCAAAGGAAGAATAAAAAAACAGACTGCAGTTCGGAGGGCAGTGGACAGAGGTCTGGAAACGCTGCGTAACTCAGAATCAATACAGATTAAGTGGTTATTTAGAGAGGAGAGGGCAATTTCTTTGACTTTAGGTTTTAATCACTTGTCCCCCTCTCAAACATTTTAATGACACTGTTGATTACTGGAACAACAAACCCCCTGAAGAACAGATTTGCTAATGATCTTTGAAAACACCAAGCAAATCCCTCATGTCTATCTCCTGTTTGCACCGGTGTCTCTCAAGTTTTACATTTTCAATGATGAGCATTTCATCTTAAGATTGTGTATAGATTGCCTGTAAGTGAGGCATGCTAAAGCAGCAGGAACCAGCAGTGGACAGGAAGTAAATTGAAACAACATTTGTTGAAACAGTGGGTGCCAGTCTAAAGGAAATGTCATGCTAATTCTTTTTTTGTGTTCCAAGAGAAACACACAACTAATTTTTGTTTTTAAAGGTAGCAACAAAATTGCAAGCATTTGCACTTAAACCCACTGTGGTAGATAACACCTGCTCACATACAGAGTCCTAAAACAGCTGTGTAGATAGGTTTTGCTCTCATAGTGTCATTGTCAGTGGCTGCAGGAGGCTGTTTCAGGTCAAAAGCTCTAAAAAAAAAAAATTTCATTGGCTGCTCCCTGGTGATCATTGTAACAAGTTTCATGTCACTGCTAAAAAGCATTAAGAGTTGGTGGAGACTAAAGTAGAGTTAAGAGAGAGGTTTCTATTAGTCATATTGATAATAAAACAGACCTTCATCTTTACCTTTGTGCATTGGTGAGTGCACATCTATTCATATCTGTGTGTGATGGGATTGGATGCGGTTTTTCAAAGTCTTCTCCCCAGAAGAAGAATAAACCCCCACCAGTTTTCCTCTGGGTTAACCTCCTCTTGCTGAAGGCAAGTCTTGTTCTCTCCATCCCTCCTCTCAGGTCACCATGCTGAAACAAGAGACCTGTGTTTGTCTTTATGACTGTTATGATACAGCAGGAAGCTCTGTGCTTCAGACAGATTTGCAGGAGGAACACCTACACAGATGATGTAACTGTGTCGCCTAGGTAGGAGGGTTGGCTGGGATCAGCTATTTGAGTACTTCATTATGAATAGAGCAACATTATGACTACTTGAGTATAATGTGAAGGCATTTAATGGAGGAGGGCTGTGGCGTTTGCAGGTTCCCCAACACAGAGCCGTGTTTGCCTTTACTTTATAAATGAAGCTGTTCCTTGTTAATCGTCTAGAGGCTCATTTAGAATACAGCAGTCTGTGCTAACAGGGCCATTATATGGTGTGAAGGAGAGCTACATGTATGAATCTGTGTTTATGGCAGTATATAATCACTCAACAAATTGTCTTTTCATTGATGATGAACTTTTGCAGTCATTATTTCCTAATTGAATTTTAAATGACCTCTGCGGACTGTAATGTGAATGATTACATTTTAAAGGAGATGAGAGTAGACTTTCAATACGTTCTGGAGCGTGTGTGTGTGTGTGTGAGTAGTGCATATGTGTGCATGTCTGTATTTCTGTGAATATGCACATTTGTGTGCCGGCATCTACTTTAAGCATCTCACTGGTGACTTTAGTTGCACTAGAATCAGCCTATTTAGGTTTTGGTTGCACTTCGTCCCCGCTCTCATATTGATCAATTGACTTCATGAAGCACTGAGGCAGCACACTCCGTCGTCAGTAATCAATGCCCAGATCCATTCTTTTCTCTTCATTTGAGGAGGCGTCTGGAGCTTTCCCACAGTCAAGCAGATGAGCCCAAGGCCTTTGGGGGAATTGTCCTCCAAACTAGTGTCCTTTCCATGATGAAGAGATTTAACTAGATCATAAACAAAAACATCACATCTGTCTCTAACCATCCCCTTCGCCCATCCCATCCAGTGTATCAGCATCAAAACGGAACAAACATCGCCCCTTCGACTTCAAGGATTTTTCATCTGAGCAGGGAACATTAATCATTCACACTTTTTAATTTCTCTATGTAGCTGTCTCATCTCATCCTCACCCTTGGCCTGACGCTCTGTGACAGATGCCTACAAACACACTGTATATGATTACATAAAGGCAGTGAAGCACTTTTGCTAGGTCAAGGATAATTCTTTTGTTTATTAATAGAAAAGCATTAGAGGTGGATATGTTCTTTTACCAATTCAAAAGAGTGATGGGTCTGTTTGGATATTGAAAGTCACAGAGCTTTATACTAATACTTGAAATGTCAGAACACAGAAAAAAAAAAAAAACAACCATTACAGTTTTCCGGAGGCCAAGCTTAGAGCTTCACATTTGTTCCACAATCAGTTCAAAAATCCAGACACATAAAATATACTCAAATATGGAGGATCACAGAGGAAACATCTGAGAAGCTGGAAGAACTCAATTTTATCCATCACATTCACTAGCTAAAAACACCAGTGGCGTAACTATAAAATGTGTGACATTTTTATTCTCCGCAATACTGGACTCATGAACCAACTGAATGACATCGTAAGATTGTGGAAATACTACCTGCTAAACATCGACATGTTGCTGACATTAGCATTTAACTCAAAGCACCACTGTGGCTAAGTAAAGCCCCACAGAGCCACTAGCCGGGCTGTAGACAATCTTGCTTCTTGATAAATGGCTCAAACAGTTGTTTGAACATCAAAGTTATATGAAACAATAATTTCAGCACATTGCTACATGAGTTGTGATTGTGTGAGATTAAAAATAGGAGGCCACAGAGAAATATTTCAGACAGATGTTGGTATATCAACAGCTCGTCCATATTCCGTTCACAAACCCTTTGCCTGACAGTAGATCTTTTGATTCAACCAGTTCTTGAAAACCATCCAAACCCCTTCGACTTTTCTCTGGCCCTTCCTAAAAGGAAGCATATTTTTTTTATGTGGGATCCAGTCTTCAGTGGTCTACACAGGGCCACTCAGGAACTGGCTCATCACTGCTTGGACCAGGATCTGTTCAGAGTATGAAATGCCTAAGCCAAAATAAATCCAGCGGCATTGAATAATTTAATTGATGCTTATTATAGATAGGGCTCAACTCCCCCTGATTTCACAGGCTCGCTAAGCCCGACCCCAGGCGCTAGGAAAATGCTCATCTGTGTCATTTTGTGATGCGTTGCCTTGTGGATGTGTAACCCGCTTTCTCGTTCACTTCTTTTGCTTCTTCTGCACATTGCCTCTGAGGCACAGTGGAGATGTTGCATTAAAGACAGTGTTGTTGAAATGAATGTCTGTAATAAGTTCGACAAGTTAAATTAGGACTATAAACCAAAGCTCAAATTCACCAAGACTGAAATTTCAACAAGCTGATCCCAAACGTTTTCCCTTTAAAAGTTCATTACCTTCAATTCACTGTCACTGAGGTTTAATTACTGAACATATTTTTTTCATAATCAAGTCTACAAATGCTAGTGTTTCTGCTAAAACCCAGTTTGCATGACATTACTTGCTGTGTAGGTGATGTGTGAGACTCATTTACACTCAGTGCGGTGAATTTGAGTTTCAAGCTGCAACGTAATATTCAAACAGTACATTTATACTGATGAGGAGAAATGGATTTTGTGCATTCTTGTACTTCATGATCTTGGAAAAGTCCACCAGCTGTATTTTGTGGAAGTATTTAAAGATATCACAGTACTGCTTCCGGAGATGTCTATAAATACTTCATGATGCCAATTTAAATGAAGCGATCATTAAGCACAAAAATCCAACAAACTCCATTGAGCATGTGTAACATCCAGGTTTCTAAACTACTTCTCTCCTCCCTCTCTTCTCTGCACAGCGATCCAAAATAGCAGTATATGAGAAGATGTGGTCATACATGAAATCGGCTGAGCCCTCAGTGTTTGTTAAGACCACACCCGATGGCGTTGCCCGTGTACGAAAGTCGAAGGGCAAGTTCGCCTTTCTCCTTGAGTCCACCATGAACGAGTACATCGAGCAGCGGAAGCCGTGCGACACCATGAAAGTGGGCGGGAACCTCGACTCGAAAGGCTACGGTGTGGCGACGCCCAAAGGCTCAGCATTAAGGTGGGTGGAATAATATAACAATATCCTCCATGTTGTTATAGTATTCCACCTACCCTGATGTCCCCCTGTTGTCATTCTCTTCTCTTCCTCTTCTTGTTTTTTTATGGACACAGAGGTAACGGTAGTATGCCTTTCAGTGCACTTGGATACAAAGGATTTATAGTGATAATTAATGTTTTGAAGTATTTTTATAGATGTGTTAAAGATTTGCTATTTTACCATAGAGGAATCGAATCCAGACAATAAGGCTAAAGCTAACAGTCATTTCATATTTATGTCTCTCTTACTGTTGCTTTTCTCTCTCCTTCGATCTCTCCTTCTGTCCCGTGTGCTGTCCTACCTGACTGTTGTGTTGTCACTTTTAATTTAACAGTTCAATGGTTTTTCAATTTAGCCTTTAAAAGCTGCGCTGTCACTTGTGACGAATGTTAATTGCATGATGTTTGTTGTTGTTACTTTTCTTCTCAATGACAAGTGTCCCCATCCCGCACACTTCAGTTCTGAACTACGTAACCCTTCATGCCACCTTTTCCAAGATTTAACACTGTCTTTACCTTATATGAGCCTTTTTTTATCTCTCCATATTCCTTAAATTCTTAAACAATTTGTCCTTTCCTAGACCATTCTGATTTTAACAGATAGTACTCTGTGCATAAGCCCCTGCTTTGACAGTGGTAGTCTCACTACCATGACCTATCATTATGATGCTTAGTACAATTATTACTTTGCATTAGATTTCTCACGGACCTGTGCATTTTCTTACAAGTTATGTTTTATCGTTTCAAGAAATGCTGTTAACCTGGCAGTTTTAAAACTGAATGAGCAAGGCCTCTTGGACAAATTGAAAAACAAATGGTGGTACGACAAGGGAGAGTGCGGCAGCGGGGGAGGTGACTCCAAGGTCAGCCTCGATGTCACCACAATCGGGTACCATAGTGCAGAGTAATCGGCAAGGCTGTTACAACAACTCAACCATAACCAAACCAACTGTCCCAGTCAACCTGCTGCTGCCCCAAGGCAGATTACCAAATTAACTGATAGTCTGACCAGGCGGTTTAACAGCTCAGATCAAACTAAGGAGCCTTTACTTAGCCAACAGAAAACTATTACTGTTGGTTATTAAGACTAGTGTTCATTTAATGCAAATAAGTATTAATATAGGTTTAGTTTTGCTCTCTTTGATGGTAATGGGAATGTGACTGCCCTGCAGTTGTGAAAGGTTGAGCTTTGTTTATTCATCCTTACACACCTGGAGGGCAGATCACCTAGCCTCAGTTGTTAGGCGGCTTGGGTAGTGTCAGATATTACTTAGTAAAGTCACACACATGTAATTCAGCGTAGTTTGCCAGACAGTGTTTCGTGTTCAGAAAAGGCCTTTACCTCCAGCCGCCCCCTCGTGAAGGTGAAGTTTGTTAATCCTGTAAGAGGGGGCTTTGCAGTACTTCACCGCACAGCTGCTTCACATCCATGACACCAGACCAGTGGACCCATGAGCTCTAAAGCCAATATGACAAATTCTCTTTTAATGGCAAAAACCTCAAAATGGCTGCTCAGCCAAGGCCGACAGGGAAGCAAGGGGAACAGCGGCGTCTTGAGGGGACTAAGCATTTCAGGCAAACGTGAGAATTCTAATTAAACAAAAGACTCATGAGTCATTTTTAATGGGTCATCTGATAAACCACCTGTGGTTTGATTCCACTACATGCACTTCCTACCCCATTAATAACCCTGGTGTGACCCTTTTGACCAGATCTCTCCCTCTTCTTCTGTGGTTAGATGATGAATGATTTTTCCATTATGGGAGCTAATGGCTTTGAGTGTGATACCCCCACTCACCAATGACAACTTAATGTAATGTTACTTAGATTACGTGACACAAGCATTGTGCTATTTTCACTAGATTACATATAAGGCACTAGCATCATATTCTTTACCATGCAGGTCAATTTAATGACAAATGACAATGTCAGCACGCATGTGATGATATAGGTCAGATAACTGGCTAGATTACACACAAGCTGCAAGGTCCCGTGGACAGCAGATTATATAATTACACCCTTAGTGTCATTTGTCATAGATTGGCCTGGATCACAGTGAACAGTTAAGCTGCTGTGACTTTGTTAAAGTAGCATGGCCATAAGAGGCTCGTGGACCAAATAAAGTCCCACTACGTGCCTGGGGTTCATTTCTTAAAAGGATTCTTTTGTGTTTGTATTGCTAACACTGTCTATGTTCTGTAGACACTGAGTTCAGGAGGCCTCCTTGTGCTACTCAGAGCTCTGCTTAGGAGCCATTTGAAAGTATCTGTCCCTTGTGCTGTCATCATGCACAGGTATGTACTGTCTGTCTGTTTCCTGGCTTGTCTTGGCTCTCCAGGACTCAGTGGAAAGGCCAGATACGGTGGAATCAGGCGGCCTGGAGCGCTCTTGTTCCAAACAGTGCACCGCTTGGCCCCGTCCGGCTCGCAACTCCATGCTCCAACAGACAACAGGAGATGCACATAATCATGCACATGGCTGCATACACACCCACTCACACACAGTTAACACAGCTCTCTCTTGCCCCCAGGCACAACACCGCACAGCCTAGATTGAGTTTCAGACACAGAGCATGTTACAGGGTAATTGCATTGTTAATCAATGTCTCTCCGAGCCAAGACAATGGTCTGGTCTTCACAGTCCGTTTCTCCAGATTGGCTATGAGGGATATACAGTGGTGTAATCTTCTCTCAGTGCATTATGCATTGTATGGATTCCCTTGGGGGACATTGTTTCCAGGGAGTAGTCAGGTCACTCAGTTATTGATGCTCTATTTTTCTTTGCTTCCAATTTGCTTTTCGCTTTCACAGAAAGATTGACCTGAGCCGCAAATGATCCACTATCACATTATGACTACGAAGTATCATCTTTGTCTGGCTTGACTTTTTTTTTTTGGTGGGGGGAAGTAATTTTGTGCAATAGAATATTATGATAATTTATGTTGAAATGTGCTATTTGGAGGTCATGATATAACTCTTATACATATCAAACGGCAGGAAACAGCTGTGTCAGACATGATTGTGCAGCAGCTACAGGCAAACATGAGAGAAATTATTCCACTGATACTTTTGAGCTCTTTCCTGCAGCTCTGTGCAGTTTGGTTTGGACACACTCATCTGACACTAATCTGGCATAATTGGGAGATAAGGTTTTCTTAGCAATATGCCGGAATAGAACACTTAGGAATTAATTACACTCTCACTTTTGGGCAAACACGAAATTGGTTCTAATACCTCATAAATTGATTGTTGTCATTGTAGCAACTGGAGTATTAGCAATCGCAGGATTAAACCAATGTTGTTGAAAAGGAAAGGTAGAGTTTTCTGTTTGTTAACATAAAGCTCCTGTTGGACTGAACTTGTTAAATGCTGTTCAGAAATCCCCTGTGATCCAGTATCTGCCCCCAAATCCATGCAACCTGGTTCTTTTTGATATTGAAAGACCTGCAGATCGTACCTTTGAGTACCTGCTCGTCGCCCCGCTAACAGCATCTGCCGATTACTCAAAGCGATATGGGTAGGCCCTGGCTTTAGACTAGGGGTTATAAAGGTAATAGGTAGAATGCCTGCTCTCTGTGATGTTGACATAGCCAGGAGCCCTGCTTTATCGCTTTGTAAAGTATGTAGTAGTTTAAAAGTTGAATAACATAAAATAACATAATATAATGTTATTTATGTTATTTCCCACGTGAAGAACTCCTGTAAACCTTGCAGTATTGAAACTCAGTGAACAAGGCATCTTAGACAAGCTGAAAAACAAATGGTGGTACGATAAGGGTGAATGTGGAACCAAGGACTCTGGAAGTAAGGTCAGTCGCTGCAGGTCTTTTGTACTGATTCCAAATTGCATTTTGACGTACTGTTCATATGCAAGACAAAACTTCTCTAACATCTATAGTGTACATTTTGTTTATTTGCTACACATATTTTTTCTTTTTTTAGTCTTTGAGTTTTTCTGCCACCGTAACTGTAACACAGTTTCTACGTGGCGTTAACACATGGCACTGCTTCCCCAAATTCATTTTTTTCTTTTATGCCATAGAAATGAGTCACTTTTTAATGCAGTATAAACTCTTTTTTTGTGACAACTGTAATGATAATGCTGAGGGGAAATTGCCAAAGTGCCTTTCAGTTACACAATTTGAGCTGTATCACAGCAGTTAACAGTTGTTGATAAATGCTATTTTTGCTCATTTTCACTCTTGACATTCATGATACTCTGACCATTATGCTGCTGTTTCTATTTACCAAACTGTTAATGAAAATTTGATTTATTTGTGTTGTTACTAGTTTGCATTGAGATGTGTCTATTAGATTCTTTGGCTTCCTGTGGTGTGATGAACAAACAAAGCCTCTTATTGTGATGAATTACTCAAATTCAACTTCTCTAAGCGGCGAGAGCGCCGTAGGGTGTCTTCCAATATCTTGTGGCTGCTCGGAGTTGAGGTTTGAGGCTCTGTTTGCACATTACAAGAAGTTAAGGAATGTAATAAACCCACTATTTAACCCTCTGAGATATAGCCAAGGCCTCAGATCACAGCTTAGGGTTGTAGATAGCTTTACGGTATCTCCACGCTCATAGGGTTAAAACTGCAAATAGTAAAACTCTAATGAACAAATTTTTAATGAATATGTTTGGTAGGTAAGCAGCAGCAAAATGGTTTGACCTTTAGTGCTTTTTTTAACTTTAATGGAGCTATCATTCATCTACTATGAATTTGACTGTACTGTATGACAATGTTGCCATGAGAGTTATACGTACATGTCTTTAAGAGGATTTTTAAAAAAGATAGGGATTTTCAGAGCTGTCGACCTATGCGATACTGACCAGCTTCCTAACATGGTCAAGAGCAGAAGCCATATTAACACAGATGTAGTGCAGGGAAGCATAAACTCTACATTCACCAGTATTGATAGACAGACAGAGCATTAAGAGTTGGCTTCTTTCTCCATAGAGGAGAATGGTTTGACTATGGCAGTCTGAAGTTCCTCATGACTTTGTGACAACCATAGGAAAATCAGTTCAGTCAAAATTATAGCCTTAGCAACTCATGACATCTTAAATCTTTCTTTTGTTGCTTTAGTTGTTAGCATGCATTATCTGTAGCATCAGTGAGACAGAGAATGACGATTTGCTAAAGCAGTTACACTGTTGAAAGTCAAGGCTATGTCAGGCTCAGTTTGAAGGCTGCTTTATTTGTTCTGCTGCATTTGCACCACTGCAACACTCTTAACTATGTCATTCACTTTCCCCCAGGACAAGACAAGTGCTCTCAGCCTAAGCAATGTGGCTGGTGTCTTCTATATTCTGGTTGGAGGGCTGGGGCTGGCCATGATGGTGGCTCTGATAGAGTTCTGTTATAAATCACGACAAGAAACCAAACGGCTGAAATTGGCCAAGAATGCCCAGAATTTTAAGCCGGCTCCCCCGACCAACACCCAGAACTTTGCCACATACAGAGAAGGCTACAACGTATACGGAACCGAGAGCGTAAAGATCTAGAGGTACGCCGGTTCTCCTGCTGTCCACACTATTTCCCCCGAGCTACTGTGAGCGATGAATCATTTAGCTCCCTGTCATATCAGTTAGGAGTAAATAATTCATTTGTATGTGTTGCTGTGTAGTGGCTGTTTACGGTTGTCATGTTGGACTCAGCACAACAAGCACGCCCACCCAAAAACAAAACTCTGAGATGCTGTTCGTGCCTTGTAACGTATAGCTTCATGGATAGTGCCTCAGGCTACATGAGGGAAAGAGCACACAGTCTTGAACCTTGTATGTAGTGCAGTGTCAACAAACTGCTGTATAGGGCTTTTTTTTATTACAGTGGAGGACATTAGCGTCTAGCATGTTGTGTAAAGTATGACCTTTAGAGGGTTTGTTCTGCCACATTAAAAAGGAATTCAGTGGGGCTAACCTCAAATTTTTTAATTCTTTTTTAATTGTTGTTTTGTTTTTATTATACATTTATTTATTTTTTGCCACTTGGGGGCAGTGGAACAAGCTGTAACAGCTGCATTGCTACAGAGCCTCGGGACTCTTCTGTCGAAACTTATTATGTAGTTCCACTGAAAGCTCATTTTCCACTTAATACCACCAGACTTAACTGGAAATTTAAAAAAATCTAGCTTTATACAGGAATTCTAAAACCATTGCACCAAACAAAGAAGCCCCATACCATAGTTAAGTCCACTACTAAGCCTGAGTTTGATTCGTTTGATTGCATGTTTGTGCTGCTGCTTCCTGTTAAAGCCGAAATTGTGACAAGTCAGTTTACAGAAGAGCAGCTGCACAACAGAGCGACAGAAGTTAAAGGGCCCCGAAAACATATTTTCTCCATCAACATCTGACATGTGATTTTGTGCCAAAGTACAAAAGTTTTTATTCTTGACATGAGGGACTTCTGTGTTTGGTGTTATTTGTCTGCGCAGTTTGAAGTAGGTAGGGCGTGTTAGGGGAAAAACAGTGATGTCACATAAATAGTCTGGAGCTGCAGACAGGGGGCGTCGCATTTGTTTACATTGCCATCAGTCAAATCTAATCTAATCACGCCCACACAATTCTGATGAAGCACAGCTGAATTTTTGCGTGTTAAACGTTTATTTAATAAATAACAGAGCTTCAATCTGATTGGTGCAAATCTGTTCTGAAATAATTGTGTCATTTAGATGAAGTTCAGATTTGAGACCGTGTTTTTAGGCACTTTAAAAACAAAACAAAAGAAGCTCAAATTGAGCATATTCACTGTTTTTTATTCATTCTGACGAATTCACAGTTGGGTCACACAGTATGAAGATGTAAGTTATTGTCAGAAACCTCAGTTCTTCTCATGTTTGCTCTTTCTCTCTGTTGACACAGGTTTAGAAATTTGCATTGTCCCTTACAACTGTGACTATGAAAAGACAGGATCACGGGGATTGAGCTCCAAGCCAAATCCTCTGGCGCGGACATGGCACGATAATCTGCAAAGACGACACGACTGAACTGGACTGGTCATGGGAAGAACCGCTGCGGTTCCCTCCTCTCAGTGCCTTATGGAACTCTGAGTCCAATCAATGCAACTCATTCACAATGATATTGCTTTTTGCTTGAAACTCATACAAAACAGAAGAATGGTGCAGTGATTAAAAAAAAAAAAAAAGAGAATATATATCTATACATATAATACATTAGACATGTTACAATGAATGAGAGAACTAAAGCCATCATTTGCAACCCTAAGCACATTTTGAAGTGCCAGACAGACGACAAATCTTATATGACAAGTGTCTAATTGGTTTCTTGTAATCACTATCATCCTTCTGCTGCCAGGTTTTCACTGGTTATATGTGTTCAGATAAGTTTGTTAGATCTACTCAATGCAGTGTAAGACACTGGTTATTAGAGAATAGCTTTTATACTGCTGTGAGTCACTGGTGGTGACCTTGTACCTGTTTCAAAAGACAGATTGATCTCATTGGAGTAAAATGCCATTCAGCCCAAAAACAACGAGGAGTGTGATGTTTGTACTCTAAACTCTGGTGCTGCTGCCAGGCTGTCTTCTGAACGTTTGTTGGGACTCACGAAGATGAGAAGATGATCTGGTTTGGCTCTCGTGCACTACAGAACCAGGTCATGATTCGCACTTCCAATACTGCCAAGAGTGTGTTTTGTATGACAAAAAAAAGTGTGTAAAGCAAGGTGTTCATGCCTGATTTAAAAAAACAAAACAAAACAAAAAAGAGTTTGTAAAATATCAAAGGAGCAACTGACTCGCTAAGGTTTGCTGCTCCAAACAGTCTTTCCCTGGAGTTTAGAGTCATTCAAGTCTTCTGTACATGAAAGTAAAACCAAACAAAAAGGGTAATTCAGTTGTAGATTAACTGCAATCCAATTAAAGGATAACAGTAATGGCTTTTAAACTGTAGAATTTTGGATTACCTAACTGTTTTCTTTCACAATTGCACATTTTACAATGAGCTGTGGTTTGCTTTTACTTTGATTTCCTTTAATGAGCATACCGTGTTTGGTGACTTCACTTAGTAAATGAAAATGAAAAATATATGAATACAACAGAAAATAGATTTATACAAGGTTATACCAGGGAGAGTCCTGAAGCTTAGCACATTTCCATATTGCTGTAATATTTTTTTTTTTTCAAAAAGACTGTGATTCCATAGGATTTAGGAAGATACTTATCTAATCACCTGAGACTATGGGCAGGTAGTTTTATATGAAAAAGAAACTGACTTGTGAAGAAAAAAGAAAGAACACCTTGAGAAATGTGTAAATTTAGATAAATGAGAATTATTTATACTACGTGATGAAAGATTGATTTACCCTTTTCTCCTTTCTTTGTTTTTTTTTCCTCATTTTTTTTCTAAGAAATTGCATGTGAAATCAGTGATGCTTGACGAGCTCTGCTACTCACAAACTGACTTTAGGTTTAACGTTAGAAATCCAGCCCTGGTTCTTCTTTTTGTAGATCAGTTTCAACCTACTTCCTCTTTTTTGTACACCTCACCTTCTGCAAAAACGAAAATTGCCGGCCATAGTAGTGGGTACAAAAGAGCAAGAGATGCATGCATAATTTGCTGAACCTCATTAGTGAGGCGCTGTACAGAGAATTTTAATACATTTTGTAAATAAAATGTACAGAAAGAGGTCCTTGTGTCTGTCTTAATGTCATATCTATCACTTGAACATGTTTGATTTTTTTCTTTTTTTTTTTTTTTTTTTTTTTTCACATGGCCTGCAGGAGTTACAGGAGCTCACCTGGGCCTCAGGTTAAACACACTGCAAACATAAACTCCAGTACGGTGCCGGTGGAGTATCAGTGGCCTGAGCAGCCCCCTACAGACAAATGCACAGAGGGAAGATTTTATCCTATAATAGTCCAATATTGAGCCGTTAGTCTGTGGAAGTATGTGTGCATGTTTTGGATCAATAGTAAGCACCATCTGCTTCAGTCTCGCTCTCCTGCTGTGCATCCACTGATTGAGGGCTCCATTGACAGCTTTATCTGGCATGTGATCTCTCTCCCGTGCTTTCTTTTATAAGATGCTTTGTGACACAATCAATAATGTATTATTATAACCAGCAACTGCTTACAAAGCAAACTACGCACGGATGTTGTTGTGTTGCTGTGGTTTTAAGCTCAAAAACAGCATTTTATGGAGGATGTTTTCATCAGGATTTGCACAAATAAAAAAGACAATCATTTAAACCTTATTCCCGCTGTGTAAATTCTCACATACACAGTAAATCAGCACAATGCTCAATAGATTGCCCAGACGGCCTGTGTCATTTTACTGGTCTCTGGGTCTGTATTGTGTGGTTAAATGAATTCCTCCTTCCAGAGATCCAGCCTGCCACAGCTCAAATGACAAATCCAACAAACATGGCAAAAGACCAGTGTCTTTTTTTGTTGTTGTTGTTTTGGTTTTTTTTACTTTCATTTTTGGATGCAGACACTATGATTCAGGATTTATTCACTGCGCCAGTCCTGTGGAACAGACTCAGTCTGTACGAAATGCTACTGTACGATCCAAACAACCCATTTCTGACAAAGCATGAAAGGATATTGCTATTTTGTTCTTCCTTTGCTTCACTGCCTCTCCTTTTGTGTATTTTTTTTCTTTGTTATGCCTGGACTTTCAAACAGGAACAAGACAATATGGGGGAGTGGTGTGCAAGGATTGTACTGCACTGCAGTACATGATGCTCATGAGACCATTGTCTGGAATTAGTTTACTCACCTATCAAAGAGGGCGTCACAGAGACAGTGTTTGTCCTGCACAGAATGGGAGGAAAACAAGAGGCAACAAGCAACTAGGATGAGGCCTTTCATCCAGACAGTGACATGGGGAACAGAAGTGTCTCATCACAGGAGCAGGGGAGCACGTTCCCTTCCAGCAGAGGACAGCTAATCACCCCCCTCTGTGGCGCCGTACACTTCTTGCATGTGTTGAACTGTGCGACTGTAAGAGCTGGCTCATCGGGCTCGCTGCCTCTTTGGGCCTGTGGCTGTGAAAGTTAATCTGATCTAACATGGGCTCTGTCACTGAGGGGAAGGAGGTTATATGTGTGTGTGAGACAACTAAATGAGTGTGTGTGTGTATGTGTGATAAAGAAAGAGAGAAGAGGATACTCACAAGGCTGAAGGAGGACGTGTCATGGGGAGGATACTTTGATTACCGCCACAGAGAAGAAAAAAAGAGAGAGAGAAAACTTTCTGGTTTCTCACTTTGCAGTGTGCTGCAGTCTTTCTCTCTGTTTCTCTCTGTCTCTCTCTCTCCCTCCAAGGACACAATGAATAAATCACATTCCAACGCAGTTGTTCCATTTTCCTCTTTTCTACTCTTTAGCTCTTCAGTGCACTAGAAGAGCTCTGCACTTGACATTCAAGTTCTGTTGACACTGATCAACTTTCCAAACATATATCCTATTATTAAAAAAAATAGTTCAAAGACATAAAAACAAAGAAAGCTATTTTTTGGACGGAGCTTTTGTCATAAGCAGTTTTTCACATTTATAGCTATTTAATCTGTTTGTCATACTTGCCTCATCTGCTTTTTAGAACATTTCTAAATCCTCTTCGCTGTTGATTGTGCTCTTTGAAGCACATTTTAATGATGCAAAGACAATAGAGATGTCGAGATATGACACATGGAGTTCATATGTGATTCCTTCGAGGGCTTGACTGAAACAATGAGATATGAAAAAACAACAAATATTAGCACAGAAACACCATTAGTATCCTGCTCTGAATGAGAGATCATGATTTACACTGTTCGTGATGGTAACACTTACATGTGCAATGTTTTGTTCATGCAGAATCTCATTTTTTCCAGACAGTGAATGATGCAGGTTTGAGTCAGAGAGAATCACGCAGACAGCAGGAGGAGATCTTGTTGCTGTTTGACTAAAGCTGAATGGGCAGGACTCACGATGATGACTTTGAATGCAGTGTGATCGCTGGCAATAGATGCACCAGTTCCAGCATCTGCAGAGGCAGCTGCCCTCATGGGAGATTTGTGCACTTCAGACTCCGGGGCTAAGAGTTAATAGAGAATAAATGGTGCGATATACAAAGCTGACTGCTGTTCTGAGAGCAGGAAAACCTCAAAGAGAGAGGTCAGGTCAGGGTGGCGAGGCAGGCCATGTGTCTACAAGTAAGAGCTCTGGGTGTACAACAAATCCAGCTGTCTGCTGCAACATGCCAGGGACTGGATGAAGCATTAAAAGCTGACATACAGCTGTGTATGCTTGAATGTTGTGTGAACTGCTCCTAAATCTGCTCTTTACTGGATGGAAATCTTCATGGAATCAGTGTCTTGTCATAAAGCGGGCCAGCTCCTTATCTTCATAAATGCATCAACAGATTAAAGAAAAAGTCCACAGTTAAGACTTTCTTCACTTTATTCATGATTTCATACTTTTCTCTCATTTCCATCCAGAAAGCAGTTGCTTGTGCTCAGGACGCTTTATAGAGGATGTTAAGCCCATAGCTCAAAACACAAAATAACCTGCAGCAGCACAGCATTACATTATTGATTGTTGACGCTCTGTGGAGATTGTTATCTCTTCCTCTGTTGTGACCAAAACCGGTGACTCGGAGACATATCAGAGCAGTTAGCATCTGTTACTTGTTTATGCCATTTGTACTGTTTTGCTATTTTGTCTGTTCTGACAAGTTTCAGGCTGATTTTGTAAGTTCCACATCCCCACAAGCCAACAGGATCCTTAGTTCTTACTTATATGATGTTTGAAACCCTGCCTGTCTGAATCCATTTTTTTGAGACTTTTATTGTTCACTGCAGTTGAGTGTGGAAATCTTCAGTCATGGCACTGACTGGCAATGCTTATTTTGCCTATGATATGTCTTATATTATAAGAAAAACGCATCATATGGACATGCTAACAAGGTTAAAATATTGATTTTCACATTGGCCCTCAAATAAATTCAGTATTAAGCCATGTATTACTTTCTGTATTGTGAAACCTATGGACTCACTCTGGAAACAGGGTGGAGCAACTAACTTGGCTTTCTTTGAAGGGAGCAAAACCTGCCTATGAGCACTTCTAAGCCTCGCTATTTAACATTTATATCTCATTTATTTAATCCACACAAGACCAAAGTGTAACAATATTATGGTTTTATGAGGGAAATTAAATCTGCAGGTACCGCATAACAGCTGCAAATCAGCATGGACCAACATCCCTGTGGAGTATCTGCAGCAGCTTGCTGAATCCATACTTTGATGAATTCAGAGGCTCTAATGGTAAAATGAAGTTTTCGACAAACCAGAAAATGTTTACCACAGCAATCAAGTATATTGCATTGATTTATACCAGATTTAAGTGTTCATGTGTGCAGTTTTGTAGTTTGATTCGATATGTGAAGAGCAGAGGAGCTGGCACTGCTGGAGCACAGAGGAATGAACAAAATGTAGCAGGGCTCCCGCAGAGCTTCATTAATACGGCCCATTAGAACTGACAAGTAACTCAGTGTGATTTCACATCTGGATTAAACGTGGCTCTTCTTTCACTATTCTTCTTCTATATGTAGGCTACTATACAGTAAAAAGATTTGGTGTGCAGCTGAATTCTGACTGCATGTTGACCTAAATATATTGTACACGGTCCAGTCTGCATTTATGGAGTGATATGGTCATCAGTCATCAGCTGCTTCACGCAACAAGCTGTTTTATTTCTCAGAAAAGGAAATTGCTCTGTTAACGGTTTAGGTTGTGCCAGTCACTGGTCTTCAGCTTTGGATTTTACAGTGTAATCTGTGATCCAAACATCATAACAGTTTTCTATGATGTTATAATTGCGCTCCACAAAAGCAAAAGGGAATATGAGTCAGCTGTGGTCCGTCCCCTTAGAAACCACTGATTGGCTTTTGATGAAAGTTCAACTGTATATTGTTGCTCAACTGCAGCATTTTCTAAATCACAGTGTTTGTCCTG
Organism: Selene dorsalis; assembly: GCA_900303245.1. Lineage (NCBI taxonomy): Eukaryota > Metazoa > Chordata > Actinopteri > Carangiformes > Carangidae > Selene > Selene dorsalis. The sequence continues at coordinate 29,040 of OMNW01034711.1, read as the reverse complement.
GGGGGACGCGATGTAATGGAAGTTACTAAACTGTGGGGAATGATAACATCTCACATTTTCATAAATAAACAGATCAGCCAATTGGAAGGTCAATACATAATTTGCTGACTCATCCGTGAGCCATGCGCAATAATGTCTGGGACTGATCTGAAACATGTTTCCCAATAGCATCTTGAAGCTTTGATGATTGCAGCACATAGACTTACAATTATACCAAGATTATCCTTGAAGGAACAGTTCAGTGTTCTGTTACATTAATATCCTTCCAAGCCAACACTTCTGTAAGGTCCTGTAAATGAGATTTTAAACAAACAAACATTTATTTTCTTTTATTTCTATTTTCTGTGTAAACATAGTGGTGTAATGGCGTTCTGACCAGAGAGTGAAGCCACACCCCACACATCGTTCAAAAATGACTTTACAGAGGTTCCTCCTCTGAAGAAGCCACTTTCTTTAAGCCTTGGAAAAAATAACAGAGATGACCAGAGCACCAATCGGCTGGTGGACCGTCAGAACGTCCAAAAAGTTTAAAAAATCTTTACCTGCTCCATTAATATCTTTAGCAGCTCCATCATTCGTACTGTATCACTGGTTTTATGGCCTTACAGAGGTGGAGAGACCTACAAGCTGCTAAATGTGTCCAGCCTGACTCAAAACTGGCTTTTCTTCTCCTCCTTGAGTGAGGAGATCAATGATGTCTGTTTTTGTTAGTGCAGCATGTTTGTTAAGCATGATAACATTTGATGACTTTGTGTTTGTCCACATAATGTTGCTATCACTAGCTGGTCAACTGTCACCACTGCTGTACATTAGTACATTAGAGCAATGCACCAATGGGCTTTCGTATGTTATTTTTTTGTTGGCGTATACATGGTAACTTTATTCAGTTATGCTTGTGTCTTTGTTGTGTTTTTAGTATTTTAGTGTAACTGCTCCATAACAGCAGCAGCATTTTTGACACTTGACAAGTTGCAATTCACTCAGCTTCCACTATTAAGAGATTAGCTGTGATATTGCACATGTTTAATAAACACATGCACAGATGTGTGTGGAAACCGTTCTTGCACAATAGAAAATTATTTGCAGTCTTTTCCTTAGTGTTGCAAGGCAGGAGTAGCAAGTATTTATAATTTCAAATAATAATAAATAATTTGTCTTAGTCGGAGTGGATTCGATGTCAACAAATTTAATTTATATCTGTCTTGCTAACCCAGTCAGACAGAGCCTCTCTCGGTGTCGTGCCTACCAGACTCTTCCAGGGCTGCGCTGTGACATGAGTGAGAATGTAATACAGCTATTCATTATTATTCATTATACAGTCAAAGCTAATCACACATGCATATAGGTTTTATTTTAAAAGCTGCAGCCATAGTCTTAAGGCCTGTGCTTACTTTGTAGCTAACAATAGAATATTGTGAGGACTGGATCGATGGCCACACAGCAGAACCACAGCTCTGTGCTATATTTACTCTTTTCTGGATTTTATGTTTTCTACTATTTCTTGTATATCTTAATATACTTTTTCCATTTATATTAATGCATAATACTGTTTGTTTATATCTTTTTTGTATATTCACAGATGAAGCAAACTGTTATAAAGGAGGAAGGATTGTAGTGTGGCAGACACTGGCCAATGGTTTACATGGCTCACAGGGCAGGTACAGGGGCCCCGAAGTAGAATTTTGCTCAGGGCCCCAGGGAGGTCAGCGCCAGCTCTGATCTTGCTAATCATCTTGATAAACATGTGTGTCATCTTTCCTTTCTGTTAATCAAGGCGCATGTGGGGAGGAGGGGGAGAGTTCAGCTCTACTTGTCTGTAAAAGTCATCGTATGCCTCTGACATACTGACAGAGTGTCTGGGTCTACCATATGAATCCACCCCCACTCTGTGACTATTTATATTACTTAAAACTCGACCAGCTGTTGCTTTGCTACTGCCAATGCGGATTTTATGGCTGTAGAGTAGATTCATCTTCTTAAGCAGACCAGAGGCCATAAACCCTCCTAACAGAGGTCTAAGCTTGGTTCTCCTTTGTCCACTTGTCCATATATTTTCCATAACAGGCACAGCCCCTAGAACAGTGGCTCTTCTTACACATGTAGTTCACACCCCTAAGACATATCCAAACTTTACGGCAACAACCTTAACATTAGTTTCATGGAGAAAAATCCTGTAGAGATACATAAAACAAGCATAGTTGGTAGATGTAAGTACTTAACATAGACATCCTTCAAGTGAGAAGCTTGATACCATTATCTAAGTAAGCTGGAGCCAAGATGTAGTTGGTCTTACCTAGCATAAACATTGAAAATTGATAAATTGGGTTTCGCTAAAGTGCACAAAACAACATAATGTAATAAAGCAAATAAGAGTATTTCTAAAAATGCCAAACATTTCTTTTGGGATATTTTATTAGATTGTGGTAAATTTAGGGAAAAAGTGATACAACATCCACCTGAATAACCATATTCATCCAGTCAGAGAGACATTCAGGGAGAAATACTGTTGCACTTCTCAATGACTCATCTGTGTCTGACTTACAAAAGTAGGGACAACAGTCTTACTGTTTCTTTGTCTTGTGTTTAAATTGGATGATGTTAAATTCCATTATATTTCTTATAAATGATTTTGGCTTGCATAATAATTCTGGAGACCTTTGTTATTCATAGCATCCCTTTTTAAATTTTTCATTATGGTTCCTGCAGGAGAGAGTATCGATACAGAATTTTAATTAGTTTGTAAGCACTCTATAAACATAACAGAAGATCAAAGCACTTTTTCATTCACTTAGACACAGTTGATATAGACTCCTCTCCTCAGTATTAGAGTTGGGACAGTCCATTAGGAGCTCAATGTATCAAAAGCAAAAGGTTTTGTCAGTAGCTGACAGTGCAAGTCCCATCATTGTTTTAAAATACCGGTTTGCAACATAGTCGAACAAGGTACAGGACGAGGGGAGGCAGAGAAGTGATTTTATTCATTCACCGAAGCATCAGAAGACAAAAAACAAGTGTGTCTGTGAGTGAGTGTAAGAGGTAGATGAAACGATGTGGTAATATTCTCTTTGTTTGATGTTTCTATTCATAATTGACAGCAGTTACAAGATAATAGAAGTGCTTTTTAAATTTGACAAGCCCTTCAGCAAATAAATAAGATGCACTCTCTGAATGTGAGAGTGGTAAAAACAAAACCTGCACGAGGCAAACAGAAAAGATGTGCCCGGCTCATTACAGCAGGAAAGAAAGCGTGTATGTACAGTGAATGAGCGACATAGTCCTGGTCTTTGAACAGGAAGTCATGTTCCTGTCACAGTCGTTCCTCTAGAACCTAATTAGGGCTCCAAAGGCAGAGCGGCTCTTTCTTGTCGTCCAGGTATGTAGTGAAGATGTGCCTCAAAACACCTTTGAGCAATCATCAAAACTTCAATCAAAGCTTCACTTTAAATTGCTTCTCTACACTTGCCTTTGAACGACACACACTAGGTTGCAGTGGATGAGATGTAAAGTGCAAAAGCCATCTGTGCAGCGTGTTTTGCATAAAAAGCAGCGACTAATGAACCTCGTTGCAAGCTCACATGAAAAAAAAGATCTGTTACATAGAATTTCTACATATGTGTTTCAAGAATCCATTTGTTATCACGACACAACCATTTCTACACTCTAAGAACACCAGTGGCGTTTTAATGCGATGTTTTAGCCTCTGCATGAATGTTGATGTTGCTTGATGCTGGCACACTGTCCATTTTAATCTAAATGAACAGTGTAATGGGGTGCTGTTTTATTCTAATATTTTAATATTTTTATCAGGTGAAGGGTGTTAAGTGGCTCTTGACTCGAAAAATACACTGAACAGGTTTATATCTTAAAGGCACTGTAAGGTCAGGGTTTTCCAGCAAGCCTGCATGACTCTTTCAGCTTCAGGTCCGATTCAGTCTGTACACTTCATGTTACTGACATAAGAACGTTATGTTGTTGTTCCATAAAATATTTATATCCAAATGTTTATGTATTCTCTTGTTGTGTCAAAAACCGACTGGAACAAGATAAAAAAAAACTGAAATTCAGTCTCGTTTGAAAAACTGCACTGTAGTGTGGACTCGGACATTGTATCCACTGCTGCATGTCCAAGGTGAAATCACTGCCAAAATTAAGGGAAACCCAAGAGGGAAACAGTGAGGGCTGTGATGGAAATACAGCCTCTTCTAAATTCACAGGATTCTGCTGTTTGAGAAGGAGTCATCAGTATATTTTTCAAATTCACTGTCATTTCCTTCATTGACCATAACACTTCATCTGCTCCGCCGCTTTATGGGGCACTATTCCACAGGGACCGGCTGAATAGCAAGTAGCCTGAGAGAGGGATGGAGAGAGAAAGCCAAAACAGCAGGAGAGACATTGTTGTTCAAAAATTGCATTACAGGAATATGTGATATAACAACGTGAATAGGTCTGGTCAATATATTCTCTCCAACTCTCTAAATGTCAGAAAGGCATTCTTGGCTACCTCATGCAAAAGTGATAGTGCAAGGAGCTTTAAGGAGATGAGAATTTCACTGCTACATGGAGTAGGCTAAAATGCAGCAACTATTCAGCCAACCTTGTGGACTTTTCCTTAACACAAAACATTTCCTGCACTCTTGAGGTAATGAAGACAGGAGGGGGAAAAACTTCAAAGAAAGAATCCTTTAGGAAAAAATGTTTTACAGTGCCAAATTTATGGGATTTTTCAATTGTCTGCGCATAACACCCATGTCATTTGTGGAAGGCTATATTTGAGCCATCTCCCTCAGCAATAGCTCAATTTAATAGAACAGTAACGGGATACTTGCCTAGAACACTGTTCAATTTGATTACGCAGTTCATGGGTACTGCGGACTTTGATAAAGGATTGATTTATTTTGCAGGGTGCTTGAAATAATAATCCTCTGCTAAACCTTCATGGCCTCCAGGCTCAAACTTTTAATAACGTTATGAGAGAGATGAGAATAGTGCATCACTCCAGGCCTGGTGCATCTCTACTCTGCCGTCCTATACAATAGGCTCTTCCTGTTGCTGTTGGTGCCTGTGCATGATGGGTTGTTTGTTTTTGTTTGTTGGTAGGCTTCCATAAGCCATCCAGGAATTTGCCCTTGGGTTTAGCTTTTAAGTCATATGTGCACTTAAATAACCCATGCCATGAATCATAGTGGTGTTGAGTGTTTAGAAAGACAGCAGTTCTTTGTAAAGGCTACAGAATCCTTATAATAGTTGTGGGGCTTGTTATTAAAAACCAGAGGAGAACATAAAGGTTATAGGCTTCACAGGCTGCAACCAAATGCAAAATTAAAAAAGGCTGGTTTGAGGGCACATAAGGGAGACTGTGATATAAACAGGCTGAAACTGCCTTGAACTGCCACTGGGGGCTCATAAAAACTGAATGGAGATTGTGCTTTGTGTGAATTATTTAAATCTGGAGGCCAAAGACCATACAGATGCCGCATGCTCAATAAACGCATGTGGGCATGAAGATCACTGCTGACGTGGCAAGTAAGTGGCAGTCAATATCTGGCCAAAACTTTGTTGGTGCGAAGGTGTGCAAATATTCAGGTTGTGTGGATTAAAACCTGAAGATAATTGTGTTTTTTTGGGAGTCTAGGATACTGTTGAAACAGAATTAAAACATGTAGTTAGACATTCTTCATGTAGCTGTTTATTTCTATGTAAAGTATTGACCTTTGGGAAATAATCTTCTTCACTTTTTGCCAAGAGTTATATGAGAAGATCAATACCATACTTTTATTTACCAGCCATCCATAAAGACAAAGGACTGAGCCACAGTTTTATTACTATGTCTCTTTAAATGTAATGTGTTAATGAGCTTTAGATAATTACTTTGCTAATGGGGTTTTCTCTTTACCTGTGGAAAGACTGATAACGCTCTCATGTCTGGAAGGTAAATATGAAGTTATTTAGCTCTGCTTTATAGCCTGCAAGGGAACAAAATCCACCCACGAGCACATCTAAAGCTTACTACCACACATTACCTGAATGTAAAACCAGATAAAACCACATATACATTTCAAATTAAGAATAACACAAATAACATATTAGCTGTTTCTCTTTGTTCCCATCTTTGTGCTAAGGTAAGCTAACCTGCTGCTAGCAGTTGAGAGTGGTATTAATCATTGCCACTAACTCTGAACACAATCAGTTAGGGTTTGTTGCCCAATGTTTTGAGCTATCCTATTTTGCTGTAGCAAAATGGAACAAAAAACTTTTTAAACAACTTTAACCAAGACTTTAAAGTCTAATCATATCTATAGGGAATGTGTGATAGCTACTGACTGTAAAGCCGTTTCAAGTACATTTATGATTTTTTATTTGCTGACAAATAGGAAAGCATTGATTACTGGAGAGTTGAAACCACTCAAAACCATACGAAATATGTGAACAACAATTTACCTAGATGACTTTAGCAACAACATTAGCAACAAGCTAGTTGCTAACTTGCTGATCAGTTTATGTCCAGCGGGTTTATAGAGCTACGTAATGTATTTATGTCTACTTATTTGTGATGAAAACTGATACCTGCTGCATATGTAAGCAAAACTGATGAGAGCCGTGAGAACGAACCATTACAGCTTCAGGCCCTAAAACCAAACCAGTGAACTGAGAGACACTAGTGCTTAGTAGATGGGAACTGCAGGGCTGGGTGATCACTCTCTTTCCCTCTCACATATACATTGTCATTTGATCCACTGTTCATATGAAGTACTGATTATAGCCCCTTTAAGGAAATGAACTCACAGATGATTTCAACAAGCCAGGCTGTCAAATCAAGTATCATAATCACTATCTCATTACAAAAGGCATCAGGGAGCTGATGTTTCCATCAAACTGTGAGATAGTGTATGGCCATACTGCTTCCGCCACGCCATCATATCATATCATTAGGTCTGGATGAGAAAGGTGTCTGGCCATACTTGCTATATCATCAGCCCAAGATGTTATTATTTCACCAGCCAGCACCCGTCTCCCACGGCCACAAAAGCTCATTACAATTGATAACTGATAGCATCGCTTAATCATGACTGGACAAAGGCCACGGCCATCCCAACAAGTTCCCTAGATTGAATTAATGGTATTCATTAAGCCCCAATGAGAGCCTTTACTGATGCCGCAACCTTATCTTGCCTCTTCATCTTACTGGGAATAGATAGAGTTAAAATAGAAGCTCATGGTGGAGGAAAAGGAGGAGGAAGAAACAAAGAAAGAAAGGAGGAAAGAAAGGGAGATTGAGATTAGTGGAAGACAAGTGAATAAGCCCCCAGAGAAGAGAGAAAGAGGGGAGTGTTAAGTATGAGAGGTGTTAATTTCACTGCTTGTAGACTGACACTTTTCCACTGGGGGACTGGTGCCAGCAATGATTGTCCCAGAGCAGATTACCATCAGCATGCCTGAACTAAAGACCCTCCAATGCCACATTTCATCAAAACTCTCCTGAAACATATGTGAACAACATTACAGAAAGGGAGGGGGGTCACTTGCTCCTCATTACTGGGACTAACCTGAGGCGTAATATCCACTCAGGGACCCCAGACCTTGAGTTAGAGGACATCATTCAGCTGCTGCTTTAAAATCAGCCCTTGCATGAACGTGTCTGCCTGTACACTATGAATCATTTACAGCCTTGCTCCAACAGCTTGCTAACACGCCTCTGTGCTCTTGGACTCCCCCAAGCAACCCCAAACCAGCAGCTCAGGAATACACAATGATTTTGACCCCAGAGGTCCATGCATAGAAGCAATGTTATGTAGTTAAGGCAGCATCACACACTGTTCACCCCATAGGGAGGGCTTAGCGTTGGGCTGGGGCTGACTGCACTCTTCATCTCCAAGTGCTGCTTAGGACCTGGTTTAGGCTTGGCTGGTTAGGACAGAGGCACGGCAAGTTCTTTGGTGGTCTTGTTACAGATGTGCTTTGCAATTCCAGGAAATGGACTGAGACTTAGACCTGGATTTGAGGTTGAGAAGGAAAAAACAAAAACCACAAGAAATCCTGTTCAAAAACATACTCCTAAAAACCTCCATGTCTTTCTTTTTTAGACAAAATGAAAATATAATCATAATCCACCAAATTCCAAGTCTATAATAACACGGAAATCTAGAAATCTGCTTTCCCAGTTCAATATTTTCTTCCTTTTCATCACATTTGACGTGTTTTCTGTGTTGTAGCTTGGTTGGTGGAGGTACCTTAAAATTGCAAACTGCATTTCCCACATGTACTTACATGACACAGCATCAAGTTTACAGGGTTTTTTTTAAACATTTGCCCAATACATGCACAGGAGCAACATCGTCTCTCTTTTAAAGTCATCACTCTTTCTGATTCACACATGAGTGAGATTTATGTAAATGTTATGGCTTTTATCAGACCTGACAAGATTGATATGTAAAGAGCTGCAGTTTATGTAGTGCATTGTGTTAGAAAAGATGGAGCGTGCTCTGTGGTTGGAAGGAACTTCCTCTCGAGCTGTTATATTCAAGACATTTTCCTCATTGACTGTTTTTGGTGAGCAGCACTACTTGCAAAGACTTCTGAAAGACATTACCAGATGACTGGATAAAAAACTGCACAGAAATAAAGAGGAACAGCACATTACTGTGCTCTGATAATGGAAATGCTATATGCAACAAAAGGCTACTTACTGTGCAGTGCAGCTGAAGAAAATGTAGGAAGGCAACATGGCCAAGTATTATGTGTGTTCAACAGCTTCCATGATGTTAAGGTGACAGCACTCAATTCAGATTTCAGCTGTGTAGAAAGTGTTACATAAATGTTACATACTAAGAAGGCTGCCATGGTCTATACCTTAAAGTGACTTCAGCTTTTATTCAGCCATGAAAAGAATATGTTATGTTAAATTGCTACTGCATTAAAGTGACACACTTCACAATAAACTAAACGTTAAAATTTTGAACTGACCTCTGTGGAAGCTGTGAACATAGAGATGGTTTTATGATCTGACAGGATGGAGAGGAATTTCATTTAAAACACAGATGGCTCCCTCTAATACAGATAACAGTAAAACATGGGTAAGAGGCAGCAAGGTCAGTAATGATTTATGCAAACAGCTTCATTAATAGTCCAGTGGCTCTACCTGTGGAGGTGCAGGCCACGACCTCTTTATATTTCTGCTGCAGCATGTCAGGTGAGCACAGCCCCGCTAAAAAATAAATAAAGCACCATAGCCAGTCTGCAAATGCTAAACACGGATCTGCCACCATCACCAGTCACTGCAGAGATACACATGTATCACGAGCAGAGCTTAAATAGAGCACATCTGCACTTGCACTGACCCCATGCTGAGCATTTACACTGGATACACTGGGCTAATCAAATGAGTATGAAGCACTTTGCAGCAGCATGTTGGAGGATGTCTCGCCGCAGTATGGCGCCCTCTGTTAAAACACTGCTGGCTTTGTTTAAACAGCAGTTCTTTGATGTGAATGCTTCTCTCTTTTATTATGCACTTGATGGACAGTGCTTTACAAATGAAAACAGATAGCGAGCATGTGTGCAACAAACAAGTGCAAGTCTATTGAGTTTGTCAAAGGTTTCAAAGTATGTGTTCGCATGTGTATGTGTTAAATTTAGGTTGGCGCTTAAAATAATTTTGACTTAAAATATGTAGTTATCCATCATTGTCAGCAGTCAGTCTGTGAACAAGTAGCACTCCTCCCTCATGAAATATTAATAGATGTGTGGTAAACACAACATTTCTTTCATTTAGTCCCAGCTCAGTCAGTAATTACACAAAGCTATCAGACATGCACTCAGTGAATAAAGCTTTAGTGGGTCATCTGCAGTGAGACAGAGAAGAGAGAGCAGGGAGGATAAAGTCCTGCACAAACCTTTTAAGGTATCAGATTTGTGGGTAGCAGCAGGGAGCACACGGGGAAAATGGAAAACGTGTTTAAGCCCTGTGAAAGAGATGCTAAATGTGTTTGTAATTATCCACTGAGTTGTCAAAATGCTGTCATTAATAAGAAAAAAAACCCTGCTTGGGAAAAATGCAGTCCTCCTTTTCTGGCTTTTTTATAGCCTGTGTCTCTTTTTAAAGTTAATGAGTGAACTTACTGCTTCTGAAGGGGCTCCAAAGTTCACAGGTCAAGCTACTTTTTGTTTCGCCCTCTCCTTTTTTTCCCCTCTCCTCCACTGTGACTGGGTAAGACAGCCGTGGATCATCTGTGAGCCTATTAATTAGTCCAATCACTGGCAAACAGGCCTGCCTTATCACTGCAGCACGACATTCTTTCAGAGCTGAAATTAAACCATGCATACTACTGTTTCAGTGCCAAGGGGAGCAGAGATTTAGCTCCACTGGCACTGCACATGGATAAATCACCACCAATAAGCAGCCTGTAGCACTGCCATGCCAGAAAAAAAGAGAGGGCAAATAAAAATGTGCTGCTGTTCATGACAAAAAGGCTATTATACTCTATATGACGACAAACTAGCGATGAGCACTCTGGTTCAAAAAGAAATCTCTGTGTTTCTTCAAAAGGAAGAAATGTCTGTCAGAATAAGTGTGGAAAGACAAAATAAAAAAAAGAGAGAAAAGGCTGTAGAACATGAGTAAATGAGAAGAAAGGAGATGCCAAAAAGAGGCAAAAGGCAAAACCAAGGTCTCCTTTTGTTGAAGGAGAAAGATGAATGGCAAAAGATGTGAGAATTAAGTGACAGAGAGCATGAAAGACGGGATGAGAAAAGGCAGCGATTGGAAGTATGCGCATCAATGTGTGTGTGTGTGTGTGTGTGTGTGTGTGTGTGTGTGTGTGTGTGTCACAGACATGTTAGAGTTCTGTGTCCATTTGCACAGCTGTGCACATGCATGAACATTTCTGGCCCAGACTGTGTTTCCTAGCTTAGGCCATGTTTACTCCCCTTAAAATGCAGATGTTGGTAATAAATCCTGCGTTTGCTCATTTATTTGGGGGGACTGCACCTTGCTTTATTAAACCCATCTATCACTCAGGGCTCCTGAATCAATGGGATGCAGAGGAAAGCAGTGTCAGCATAGAGGCACGCAGGGAGAATACCAGCAGCCTGTACAAGTCAGAGGAGAGAGAAGCATTGAAGCAGGAATAGATCAAAGCATCTGTCACACAAACTGTGAATGCACAGTGACAAAGGTCACTTTCTTGTGTGCATTAATATAAAAAAACATACACACGATTTGTTTTCAATAGCATATGAAAAATTTGATTTAGATATTGCATTTTCTAAGATGAACCTGAGAAAGCATCAGGTGCTTATGTAAATAAAGACCTAAATGCAGTCAGGTAATTAATTACATTCAATCTGCATTTAGTATTCAGATATGCAGTTTTATCCCGTATGGAGCTCACCTAGGGGAACCAAGGGTGAACTGCTTCAAACCGAGCCCATCTGGAGACTCCCTGCCTGGGATTCACTCTCCTGTGGTAAAGAGGGCCACATCAGCCTCTTTTCAACAGCTGCCACATCCACCACCCAGCCTGCCAGGCGCTTGTTAAAATAAGACTGTATCAGCCTGTGGACCTGAGCAAAAGGAATACGGAAGAGATCTGACTCAACGGAGTGAGATGAGAGAGTGAGGAGAGAAGAAAGTTGGAGAGCAAAGTGAGAGTGGGAGGGGATAAATGGGCAAGAGGGAAAATACGAGTCTGCGGAGAGAGGCAAGAGAGAGAGAGTAGCTATATGCAAACGAACATCAAAGGCTCAAGATTGGTTTGTACTTTTATAGTGTTGCTGCTAACTGGCTAATGGAGTGCACAGCAGCCTCCTCATGGTGGAGGGAAAACTACCTGAGACCCAGAACTTTCATGAAGATGTGAGGAAATCCTGTCTTCAACTTTCATCCTTAAGTAGGACTGAGCTGTCAATTGCTATAGTCAACATGTAGAGTAATTTTCCAGTGACTTATGAGTCTGTCCACCTGACTCTGCCGCTCTGATCCTCCACAGAGAGCAGTCAACAGCTGTACACAATCTCACCACTGCCAAAGACCTGAGACTTGAACCTGGTTAGACTTGAGTAATAGAAATGAGAATTATAGGCCCAGTCCCATTTCTCCTCCCTTAGCACTAGCACTTGGTTTCGAGTGGCCTCCAAAAGGATATAGCCAAAGTCCCTATAGGCAAGTCATTCCACTTGGCTGCCATCTTGGTGATGCCGCGAAAAGCCCAAGAAGACCAGACCCCTATCTAAATGGATGGGGACATGGTCAAACCCACGCTTTAACGTGACAACAGGACAGGAAAAAAACAAATATACATGTTCGCCAGTGAAATTAGATACAAATCAAAACCAAAAAACAAAGACTTTACCACAGAATTATGTTTAAAACGCTCTTTTTCCACCCTAAACAAAGATGCTGCTTGTTCCCGACGTTCCTGCTACTGCTCACCCTTTTGTTGTCGTCTCTTTTTAGATTTTAGAATTTTGGATGAAAAATTGGAGAATCACCAAAGTCATTCAATTCATCCCGAGGGAGGACACAAATGTCATGAGAGTCAATCTAATAGTATTTGAGGCAATTCAGTCCAGACTCCAAGAGCTCTGACCCTCACACACAGTGATAACAACTGACGACTTTTGCTTTACTGCTGTACTTACAGGTCCCGGTGTAGTGTGGTGAAGCTGTGGAGCTGGAAATACACAAATCAACAAAAATGATGACAGTGTAACTCCTCTGAATCCACAAGACTAATAGGGGGATTGGTGAGATGTCACAGCCTTTCACATCCTTCACTTTACTTGAGTATTTCCATTTTATGCTCCTGTGTATTGTACTTACCCCTCTATATTTCAGATTTGGCAGCTATAGTCACTGTTAGAGTTACTTTGAAAATAAAGATGGATTACACTTATGTATCGAAAACTGCAACAGCAGCATCTTGACTGCTCAATACTTTGTTGGACAAAATGATTATTTCTGCTTCTGCTGTTTATATTATAGATTTTCTATTTATTTAACCAGGTAATTTAACCCTTTGAGATGACCTGGCCAAGAAGCTGACAGCACTCACCACAATAACACATACAATATTAAGAACAATTTAAAGACGAATAAGGTTTAGGAACAGAAGAACAGTGCAATGAAATTAAACCAAGGGTAAGCTTTGTAAATGAAATTAATCCAATTTCGATCACTTACTTATCTGTAATAACCTTGATGCTTTGGTATTTGTACTTTGAATGAAAGGTCTGAATTATTCTAGTAAATGTCACCAAATATGGATAAAAGAGACCAGTGCATCATCATCTATCAACAATAACAGGGACACTGCAGTGCACACTGCAACAGCCTCACACACTGGGGCCGTCTGGGAGGCCTCATCTGTGTTTATGGCAGGGTCAGTACCCACAGGAGACGAGCTCACTGGAAGGTCAATGCACACGTCACTCCTGTGACTCTATATAACCATCAATCACTGTCCTGATTCAAGTCTGCCATCAAGTCAAGCAATTATGGTGGCCTAATTGCAGGTAATGTCAGTGAAAGCCCAATGTCAAACAGAGACATGCAGCAAACTGAAAAGTGAGTGTAGTCTGAAAGGAAACATGACAGCTGACAACATGTTTCCTAATGGCTTTGTACAAGCTTTTGGTAAATATTCCAACAAACAAGCCGCTGTTATCTTATACTTCCACATTAAACACTTATATTCTTACTCATTCAAGAGCGGTCCTCGGAGTGATGTGGTCGAGTGCCTTAAACAAACATTTTGAGAACAGCCACAAAAGCTCTAATTTCACAACTTCAAGGGCTTCTATTGGGCGGGATAGTCTTAAGGTGCCATGACTCATGCATAAATCATGCAATCATCATCAATGCATATTCAGAATGGCTGTATCGCTCTGCTTCTCTATGGGAGATTAGAGGGAGCCCGGACTGTGACAAAACCCAGCTGATTGTAATGAGCTTTTTTGTGGCTTCCTGCGCTGACAAAACAAGCCTAAATTAATCATGATACCACCCTCCTACTGCGGCAAGGAAGCCTAAAGTCTTGCATCGGCACTCCCAGTTGCAAATTGGACCCTGAGACAGAAATTTCTGTGATGCAAAGCGAATTAGGCTCCAAAACACGTTAATTTAAGTCATTCAGAGCAAATGGGTGAAAGAATATGTTTTCAATAATTAGCTTGCCTTTATGAAACATGACTCAAACGGTTGCCGTTTGTTTGTTGCACCATCTGCAGTGAAAAGCGTTAGATAAGTAAGAGGTATGAAGGAATAAACAGCAGTGGATCTACGCACTGAAACCTACAGCTGGCATTACAGGAAGTAAAGTGAGTGTGTGTGCACTGAAATGTGCAGGCATAGATTCGTTATTTTTAGATTTTTTGTGTGTGTGTCTTTATTAGCCTGCATTGACTTTCCATCTCCTTCTGACAACTTAAGCCCCATCCATTAGTTCAGCATAAATGTTGGGTTTTCATGTAGTAACTGGAAGCTCCAACAAAGTAAATGTCACTTGTCAGGTAGAACTTGACATCTGTTTAAGTTTGTCACTTTGAATATTTGTATGAATGCAGTTTGAATGAAATGCCACCCACTCGGTTACTTTTGGCTGTCACGCTTGCCGTTCTCTGACATACATTAGAGTCATAACAGTGGCAGATCCAAAATTCTCTGTAAATTTTTTTTCAACAACTGCTTTGTGAAAGATTTCCAAAAACGTAGGTTCCTTGTTACATTTCATTTCATCAGATGAAATTACAACAGTTGCTCACAAATTTTATCACTACCTTGCTATTGCTTTTTTGCTCCTGTATTGCAATAAACAGCAAAAGATGAGTTCCAGCCTGTCCTGGCATTAATACTGTTGCAGAAAAAACATAATATAATCAGATGGGTATTTCACTCTATAGTGTAAAGCCTGTTAGCTTTTTAAAGGGTTGTTATCATTATATATTTTAGAGTAGATTAGTGCTCAGGACCAGCTATGCAGAAGGGATAATAGTACACAATGGATGTGCTATAGCAAACACGGCTTTTGTAATAATGTGTATCTCATTATGGTTAGTTTTTGAAAATAATCATTGTTTTTATCCAATTACAATTCGTTTTTTTGATAGATATACTTATATATTTTTGTGTTAGTAGCATAAAGGGACTACTTCCCTGTTATTTCCCTATACACTTCCATTGCATAATGATTACTGAATGATAATTAATTTGAAACTACAGGCTATTGTGCTAAACGACTTGGCAAATGTTAACATTTGTTGCTTATTTGTTTGACTGGATAATCACACTGCTTAATCCTTTCCTTACACCTTTGATCTTGTGTTTTTGGTTTTGGAAAGACTAAAAGTGAGACACCTCCCTCCAAAGTTGAGATGCCAAGCATTGCTCTCATTACACCACAACACACACCCTGTGTAAACATGGAGAAATCTGAAACTGAACCAAACTGCCGTGCCTAGACTGCTGCTGAGCTCTGACTGGACAATGAGTGATTGGGGGAGGGCTTTAGCGAATCATCAGTTTGCCAGCATTTTTGATTTGACGCCAAGGTGTGTGACAGCAGACTGTCATCCCAAATAAGTACTGACTCTCTTTTAGGCTGCCAATAATAGAATTAAAATGCAAACACAACTGAAAACCCTTGACAGTATTTTAATTGCACTATGAAATCATTTCCTAATTGTACTGCAGGCTGTGAGGATTGACGGTCCAAAGTGAAAAAAGCTGGCAGCTGCTTTAGGCTAAATTTCTGAAATGTGTTATTTTTGTCAGAACATTATGAGATAAGTAATGACACTACCTAATCATCTTATTTGCCAGATGAAGGTGTCCTCAGCGATGGCACTGCGAGGGTTATAATTTGACAGGGAGCTAAGGACACATGTCAGCGGTCTCTTAAGTCGCACTGAGAGGAGACGCTCACACCCTCTACGTCTAACTGATACTTGCCTCATGATTCCATTACCTGGAGTGCCAGAAGGCCCATGGGACCGGAGCCATCCACAGAGTAAGCCAAGAAGCAAGTGAAGGCAGGGACGTGATGAAGGCAGGTGGTCGGTGGACGAGTGGAACATGAATATATCAAGGCTTGAATGTCTCCTTCCCTGGCAAACAGATTGCCTGGGTTGGGTAGATTTCATTCCAGCCATATGCCTCAAGGATAAACTGGGTCTTCTCATTTTAAGGTTCATCTTCCCTTTTTTGCATGTTCAACATTTTGTGATAATAGAGAAACTGGGTCAAACTAGCACTCTCACATTCCAGTCACATAATTTGAATGGAGAACTTCTGAGCATTTGCATTGTACTCAGGAGTGCTTGAAAGAAGAGAGCAAGTTTTAATTTGGTGAGCGAACTTTAGCGACTGCAGTTTTTCCAGCAGGGTATGGAAGGAGTTAGTGTCTGTCCACCAACACAACTGCGGTACGGGAACAAGAGAAGAGGGGGAAATTCGCTGTAAGAATTACTTCTGCATCAAAACCCTGTGTCTCAAAGGCAGGTTATCAAATGCAAAATCTGACAACTCCAACAAAACTTTGTGCTGTGCTCACCAAAGACAAAAATATGTAAGAGAAATACAAATCCTGTGGGTTCAATATGAGAACAGGGATGCCCTAAAGTAATTTACCTGGAATGACCCAGCATATGAATAACGTACCAAGGCCATAAAATAGAAAAAGAAAGAACTTTAATGGTTTTAGCTCACCTTATACAAACTACCCCAAGAGATGTGACATTACAAAAAAATCATACGGAAACAGCAGCTACCAAAGCAATATAAGCCATAATAAACCTGCTGACTGCAGTAAATATGACTCCCATCTCAGCATGCAGTTTAACGGGTGCTGAAAGGCGCTGAACTGAAGACTATACAGGCTGAAGTGACTTTCTCAAGGAACACGGTATTCGTGTTTATCAATGTAGAATC
>OMNW01034711.1:0-11951 GCA_900303245.1 Selene dorsalis | reverse complement strand
AGCTTGGGTGCGAGGACTGAGCCATTCTAACAGAGTGAAGACTATGGGCAGCTATTTGGATGCCACCCAGACACCTGGAGCTGTTATCAGGTTGCTGTGAGTGGGGCTTTCAGAGGGTTATGAATGAGAAGCCGGAGCTCAGCACTAACAGGCATTTCAAGGTTCTTTTCTTCTGATGATGGTGGCATTTTAAAGCAGGTCAAGCTGATAGGGCAGTAGCCGGGACCCCGGTGCTCCGCTCCCACACGGAGGAAAATGTGACTGAAGGTGGGGACGGCCGGACTGTCTTACTGCCAGGGCAGCTCCTGGAGCAGCACACTCAGCCAGTGATACATCAACAAACATGCACATAGACTTGAGATGTAAACACCTACTGAAAACAGCTGAACACACAAACACAAACAGTGATATTCTTCCTCTGGTATGTCTTTCTGGTGTAAGATTTGGTGTGTTTGCTGTGGTTGCAACAGAGAAAAAGAAAATCAAAACAGTTGATGCGAAAACACAAAACATTGTTACAGCAAAAATGAAAAGATTTTCAAACACAAACTCCAAACTTTTCAGAATCTGAGAAAAAAAATGAAAATCTGGATTTTATGACTGGTAGCAGTGGGAGAGGGTTTCAGATCTTCCAGAATCCTCATGGCAAAATCTGCTTTGATGTACTAAAAGTAAAAGTATCTATTATGCAGAAAAACCCCTTTCAGTTTTTTTTTTTTTTACCATTACACATCACAATAATAGGATATTATATTAATAATAGAATATTATTGTCGTTGCTGGTTATGGTGAGGTCGTTATTCCATAAGACTGCATCATAATAAAAGAAAAAAAAAGTAGCTATTGAGATTAAGTGTAAAAACAAAAAAATTGTAGTAAATGCACTTTTCATGAGACATAATTCATCTTCACCTTTGTCAACAACACAAAAATCACCAAAACTGTAGAAAACACTGTGTTCGTAAATAAACCAGTAGCCAGGCCATGAATGTGTGGAAATATGAAGAGTCTTTGTACCAACAATTCGATTCCAGCTAAAAAGGACCAGACACATGAAATCCTGACAGTCGTTCATCTCTAGCTGCTGTTCTGGCTGAGTGGATCTGGAAGGAAAAGTAGAGGGAGGAAGAGGAGCAGGAGGAAAGGAGGAGGTTTTTTTTTTCCACTGAACATTAGTCCTTGGTTCTGTCAGTCAGTGCTGATCCAGCCTTTTTGTTTCTTAGCTGATTCCTCTACTATTCTCTCTGAAATGCTAATATGGCAACTTAGTGCACCAGCGTCAGCCTTTCCCAGCCTCACATCTTTATATCTCCTGGATGAGATCACTCTCTCTCCTGCTCGTCCCATCCCCACGTGTCCTCTGCTGGATGCACACAAAAGCAAAAAAGAGTTGAGTTCCGGCTTATTTAAAATACCTACAAACTCATGAGAAGGTCAGCAGTCATGTAAATTCTGCATCTTGCGAGACAAGAAAAACACATCAACCACATACTATTACCCACTGTACTCCTCGTCACAATTCGCCAACGCAGTGACCTTTCTTTGTACTGCTCTGAAAGGAACCAATTTCAGGTACCTTTATCCGCTTTGCATGTGGATGAAAGCTATAATTTCAGCTGTTTCTCAAAACTTTGACAGTTCCTTCGGTGTACCTGAATCCCGGGGGTGTACTCCAGAATATTAGAGAGGCTACTGCTTTCACCGTCACAACAAATGGCACCGATTTCTTTCCGCTGCAGATGGACGCGGGCTTTTACATCCTCCTGACAGACACATCTAACTGCTCGTTCATCCAAGGAAAATGAATGTGATGACGATTAAAAAGGCCTCTGTGTATCAGTCAAACCTGTGCAACAGGAGCTAAAATGTGGGTGTAATGAAAGAATCTGATGATGCCACTGTTGTATCTAAACCTCAGATCTGACTTGTTGGGGAACTCTAAAATTACACTTCACATTATGATTACAGAGTGCCACGTCTGCACTCTATCGGATCTGCTCTTTGGTTGGCTGACTCCTTTTCTCGGTATCTATTCTAATAAGCGGCAGAGTTAATCGAGAGCACAGACCAACACAGTTTCCCTCTGGGAGCAGCCAGGCAGTGCTGCTGACTGTGGCGCTGACAGCCAGAGAGCATTAAGCACAGGGGTACTGCCGCCCAGTGCAGGCGCTCAGTGAACCATGACGGTGTCATTTCTTTTAATAGGGCTTCTTTCTCTCCTTTACTCTCTTTTCTTTCTCTCATAGTCTGCTTCCTCCCTCGCCTCTCTTCTCCTTCTGCCATAGTTGCCCTCTCCTTTCTTGTAGTGCCAACCATGAACTCTTCCCAGCCTCCTAAACATCCTCATTCCTACCTCTCACTTCCTTTCTTTCTTTTAATCCCAGCCCTCTTTTGCCTATTTAAAATGCAAGACGTGGGGATGCAGTTGTTGCTGAGAACCCCAACGGCGTGTAGGGAACTCTAATTGGTTTGCTTAACCTTCAGAGCACAATGAGCAGGCTGTAATGAAGGCTCATGATTCATGGCCAGGTAATAAAGCTGAAGAGGGCCGTTTACCCAACAGCACGCAAACACACACACGCACACACACATTCACACATACCTTAAGACGTACCGAGTAACACACAGCTGCATATGGGATTTAACACAACATCAGGAGTGTGTTGTCTGACAGGCGTATGGTCCCTAATAAAGCCCTAAGCTATTCTGCTGAGAGACTATTGAAAAGCATTCCTTCTTGGCAAGTGACTTTCATCGAAAACATGCAACCAACATGGCAACCAGGTGCAGGTAATTTAAACACTGGATGCCAGGAGGGGGAAATTATCAGGGTATGTGACAGCTGACGACGTAATGTAAACGTTTTCAGGTCAGCGGCTCCGCTTGTGACACACCAAAGCTGCACAGGTTGTTCACAGGTTGTGGTCAGCACGCTCTCTCTAAATGTACATTAAATTTCACTCGCTGCGTCCTAAAGCCAAGCTACACTTTGTGCAGTGTGTGTGTGTGTATGCATGTGTGTGTGTTCTGACAAAGGCTTTTCATAGTGGGCAAAATCTCGGTCTCGCACCCTGATAAAACACTACATAAGAGAGCCTGGGGAAACTTGTTAGCACCACAAGGCGACGCTTGCCAGAAAGCTGAATTAGCCTGAGTGTGTATGTCAGTGCGTGTGAGTCTCTGCATGTTTGTGTTGTGCATGTTTGATGAGGTTTTTTAATGAACTGGCGGACTCCTGGTGGATATTGCTGTGTCAGGGTATAGTCTGCCTTTTAAGGGCTTCTGAATAAGTTATGATATTTGGAGAGATAATGAGATGGAGGGAAGGAGATGGAGGGCGTGAAGGAGCTGAGATCATCATTTGAAAAGTCTTAACACAAAGTGACAGTCGGACGTTTCAGGCACTTTTCAAGGTCAAACTGAGATTTTCAGAGTAAAAATACTTGAACTCCTTTTAATACTTCTTCTACATTTGAATGAATAAATATAGCGTCTTGAAAATGAAAGTCTGGCTCACATTTTCAGGATTGTAGCAGGTGAAAATCTCACATCTCACAGTTTCTAACAGGCACTTGCTGAAATTTTAACTTGTTCAGATTTCCTTTACATTCCCTGCCTAATAAGAACATAATAGACCCTGACATTCAAAAAGAGTGCACAATAAGGTGCAGCCCGGCTGACTGAGCCAGTGACATAATAACAGTCTGACTGTTGCACTTCCACCTCAGCATCAGGGCAACATTTCAGATATACTCTCCCTTCAGCCTGTGTTGCCACAGTTGCACTGCAAATCAGGGGAGCCCTGATGCTCTGTTTCATATGTGCAATGAATTATGGTCATAGTGGTTCACTAACTTTCAGGGCCTGGCAGCATTAAATCTTGATAGTTTGAAAACTAAATCATGGGGAAGCTCAGCATTCATGTATCATGGCATCTGTAATAAATTCGTGACAAAGGTCTACTTATTGGATTGTTAATTTAGGTGGTACAGTAATACATTCTGTATGAGCTACGCTCTTCTATAAATAACCATTGCCTTTTCAAGCTCCAATGTAATGAAGTACTTATTTTTCATCAGTCAAGAATGCTGTATGGATGCAGCCTTGCAGACTGTGGAGTGGTAGTTGTTGAAATTCAGGCTCAGTATCAGTATTAGCTTCCCTAAGCTTTTCTACAGGATCCATCTGGGAATGTTTCCCATGCAGAAGATGAGAAGGATGAGACAGCCCAAAACACTGTTAGGTGGCCCTGTGCTTTGATTCTTTGAACTTAAACTACAATTGTCATGGGAAGCTGTAGCAGGTCGGATCATAACTATAACGTGATATTTTTTAGGTTTGGAGAGAAAGGCAGTCAGTTTCAGAGCTGTGTGCTGATCCAGTCACTGCTCAATGATCAAATGTATGTGCTGAATTTCCTACCAGAGTGCCAGTGAAGACCATATAGCAGTGAAGTCAAAAGTTATTTGAGGACCTTTGCACACTTTCATGACAGAATAAATCTTGACATAGGGAGGATGTTATTTCCAGGCCTTGAACTTGCCTGTGTGCTAGAGGTGTTCCTGTCTTGGCTGAGGCACTTTATTAATTGGAGTCAAAGGGGTGACTTCACAATGACCAAGCCACAATAACCTCTTAATAAAGGTTCATTTTTCCTTGGTGACTACCAGCTCTATTATTGCTGGGTCTTTAACCTTGTGCTGGCCCAGAACCCATGCAGTCATGCTGATAGCATGCACTTTACTTCTTCACAGGATGGATTGCTGACTGTAAATCATCCATTCACTGGTAAGTTGCTGAACCCCACAACTCCATTCTTGGACACCACAGACAATGCAATAATGTCTAAGCCACATATACAAACATCATGGGGGAGATTGTCGATCCAGTTTGTTGGACCAGGTTATGAGACCAAGGGGTTTAGAACTGAATAAAAACAAGGGACTTTTCCATGAGACAAATTTTCTATTTTTAGCCACATTGGTGGTGTAACTCTAAGGACAGAAATGTTGGTCTGAACATAACAAGTACTGGGTGGATGTCTAGTAATTTTTGTACAGATAGTCATGGTCCCCATGGGATTTGCTTTGGTGTTTGACTTTACATCCATCATGTGTTGAATCCTTATTTCAACACAGTTGTTGTTTTGTTTTGTCCAAAAAAATAGAAAGAAAGAAAGAAAAAAGAAAAACACTTGAAAGGGAAACACAGGCTCTCAACAAGAGCTTTGGCCCAACAGTGTTGGGCCTTTTCCCCTTCTTATCACTGTGGTATCCTTTAGTATAAGCCATCATAGGTGAGCCAGGCTTGTAGACCAGTGAGCAGTTTATTGACACCACATTAGATAATGTCTGGGTATCACTGGGTAACACAATTTTCAAATAAGTGTCTCTTGCTGCCTTTTAAAGTCACCAGGTCAGCAGGTACCAGGTCCAGACGGATTAATAGTGGTCTCAATGATGAGAGAGTTTTCCAACAAAATAACAGAGGATTCATGTTTTAAAATGAATTAGTTCATTTTAATTATGTGACACTTTTGCCTGGGCAATTTGATATGTTACCCTCATGGTGTGCTGCAAACAACTTCTTTGTTAGATGTGTGCTTTCTTTCTGGTGAACACAACAGCAATTACTTTCGGTGGTTGGCCTTTTCACACCTCCCATTCACTTTTTTTTTTTTTTTTTGAGCCTGTCTATTCAGCTGTTTGTAGTAAGGGGAGGGGGATCAGGTCGTATTGTTTAACTACAACCATTTCCCAGTGAAAGCCCTCAAGTCATTCATCTTGTAGTGTACAGGTGAACTCACCCCATGAGGGAAAAAAATATGAACACTGACCCGAGCAAATGGATGTTTTTCTTCCCAGCAATGACTGCGCTGGGAAGCAGGGATCTAAGTGCAGAACAAGAGTGAGATTGTGGGAGAAAAAAAGATGCGTGACAAAGGTTGCAGGCTGGCAGTAAATTAAATGTATGAAGGTCACTAGTCGAAGATGAGGAATGGAAAACTATGACATGCGAGAGTTAGATGATCATGATATGATATTGTTGCAATGCAGCAATGCAAAATATTTGTCCTATTCCAAACAAAGGGAAAATATAAACCTGTAAAATACAGAAGACAGGTGGGAATAAAGAAAGAGAGCAACACACAGAGAGGGGCTGAAGGGTAGATTACCTCTGGGTTCACCTCAGGTGTGCCTCTTGATCACGCTGTTGGTCTGGCTTAGAGATTTTGATATGGATAGTGACTGTTTATTGAAGCTGGCAGAGGTTGTGCTCTCAGAGGTGGCAGCCTCACATGAGCCTCAGAAACAAGCAGCGTGGAAAACATCCAGGGAACAGAGAGGCCGTAAACCATCACCCTGGCACGTATAAGGCCTGATATAAACATGCATCTCGCTCGTATTTCACCCCTTTATTGGACTCAGCTTCATAGCACATCCAAGATATACAAGTGTCTACAAGAAGATAGTCTAAATTATCTCTCTATCACCATACCTGCTGTGAGTTACTGAGCAATTTGATGCCTAAAAACCCAAAATGTAAACATTCCTCTGATGATGGAGCTGCCAGCAGAGCATTAAAAACATCTTAGAGGGGTAATGGCTCAAAATAGTCTCAGTCATAGCTTATGAATTATGCCAGTGCCATACATTTATTTTCATTTTCTAAATGTAAAGACACTAAAAAGAGCATTATATAAAATAAAATAATACATTTACAATATTGTACTGTTGGTGTTTATCAGCTCGCCAATGTGAAGCTAGCTGCTACACATTTGCTGGATGCTTAAGTGGGAAGCCGTTTGCAAACACATTCAGCATAATAACTAAGTAATCAGGCCTACTTGACAGGAGCAATACCATCAACACAACATACATTTTATAGTTTCACCTCATAAATTTGCTGTGTTGCGCATGTTAGCAAACATTTGCCTATGTACACATTCATGAGGTATCATTAGCATTCATTTCAAGGTGTGTTTCAGGCCACCAGACGCCCTGAGGGAAATATCTGGGTGTTTAACAGACACATGCTCCATATGTCTACCTGCAAGTTGCTCATTTTGTTATTTTATTGCTGGGCAGGTAGCATATGGTTAGTTTTTTTAGTTTATTTGTTTGTTTGTTTGTTTGTTTGTTTGTTTGTTTCTTTCTTTCTTTCTTTCTTTCTTTCTTTCTTATTCAGAAAGTTGGAATTAAACAGAATGTGAAGCAAAACAATGAGCTGAGGGATGCCAAAGTGCATCTTTAAGAACAACAATAAAAAAAAAACGTGGTGGTTTTAATTAGTGAATTAATTGACATATAAACATTATTAATTGTACACTAATAAGAGGAACTGTAGAGCACAGTGTTAGTCTGGTTTCTTTGAAGCGGCAGATGATCAGCACAACTCCTCACTGTGTCATATGAGTGTGTTGTGTGTCTCATAGGTCCTCTGCTTTTCATTATTAAATTCAATTACAGAATCATGTCTCTGCTGATGCTGCTGCAGCGTAACAGACAAGGTTACTCACAGAGGGGTGCTGCTGAGCTTGAGGCAAGGCAAAAAATTACACCCTTTACAGCAAAACATCACTGTTTAATAAATTACCTGAAACAGTGAAACTTGACACGTGAGAGACTGCTTTTAGACTCACTTTTATAAAAGTGTTCATAAAGTTAGATGATGTGAACTCTTGAAATTTCACCTTAATGCATATTGGTTATCTGTGGTAATATACATCATCAATTCAGAGCTTTCCCCTTGAGATAGGCTACTGCAGACGATAGCTATTGAAAGAAGAAGCAGCTGAGTACATTTACTCAATACTGTTCTTAAAGCTGCACTAATTAATATTTTTACATTAACAATGGATCAAATGGTCCTTTGTTATATGAAAGACCAGCAGAGAATCATCCCGATGCAGAATTTCCCCTTAGCTCTGCAGAGCGTTTTAGCATCTCTCAGTTTTGCTTTTATTGCTTGTAACTTTACTGTTTTTCGCTCTGTCTCGCTGCTCGCACAGCATCGTTTCTAGCATCAGCAGATAAATCTCTGATAAACCCAGTGAGCGCTACTTGTCTATGACCAAATGGCCAACAGTTAAAGTTACTGATGAGCTTGTTGATATAATTGAGTACAGGGCATCTTAAAGAGCCACATATTTTAATTGGTAGGCCAAAAACAGAGCTAAAAGAAGATTTGTTCTCTATGCGTCCTACTTGACTATATCTGAGAGGAAACATTACACTTTTTAAGCACATTTATTTGAGAGCTGTAGCAACCAACCGCTGCTGATCTAAACGTGTTCTGTATGAAAACGCTGGGCAGGTAGTTTATCAGGAATAATTACAAAAACACTACACACTGATGTTCTACTGATTTTGCTGGTAATTCCTCTTCGGTTTTACTTTAAAAGTGAGATTTTGAATCCAGGAATTTTACTTGTAAAAGAGTGTTGCCTCTTAAATAAAAGATCTGAATACATATTCCACCACTCTTCTTCACAGCCCATGTTTCCTGCCTGTACCAACAGTGTCATTCTCCATTAAAGGCTTTTAAAAAAATAATTCAGTTTCTAAAATGTTATTGTTTGCTAACTCCCCAGAACATAAACACATGAGCAGCCCTTTGCATGCTAAAAATGCCACTGAACTCCAGCAACTCTGTGTGGAATAAAGAATAATCAATTAAGTTTACCCACAGCATTTTTATACCGAGTTTCACACAACAGTCAGCAAATAGAAAGAAGCAGACAGAGCAAGGTGATGGTATAAAAGCGGCGCAGTACAAAAAGACTGACAGGAAAGAGAGACAGACTGAGAGAGAGAGAGAGCTCTCTGGTCTTTCGTAAGAACTCTTAAGAAAGACACCCACAATGAGAGTGAATTAATCATTGTTCAGGGAAAATGGGAGACATGGTCCAATTTACTGGAGATTTATAGGTAGGAAATCAAATGCCACAGCATATCAATTAGCCAAGGTTACACCTCCGCAATCCAATGAGCAGAAACAATGACACCAGAAAAGGTAATGTACGGGTGGGGAGGTATAAAACAATTAACTGCATGTAATGCTATTATTCTATTAGCTATAATATATATGTTTAATACTTCAGCGTATATGTGATTCCTAGTAACTGCAATTGAAAAGTGGTTTTGATTTGTGCTCTTTAGTCAATGAGCATACAGCAATGAGCAAAAAAGGAAACATTTATAGATAGCACCTCTTTAACAGAGACCAAGCAGCCATCATCCTCCAACAGCTTGTTGAAGCCACAAGCCCCAGCCCACCAGTCGGCCCTCCGTGGTAAAATATATGTGCCTATTCCTCCTGCAAAACTCTATCATCTGGCAGGGAAAGCCTCTAAATCTTGTTATAAGCTCAGAGAGGATAGAGTGGCACACCATTTATGAATGCTGCACTGAAGCCCAGGGGATGTTATAAGAATTATTATTGCTCTTTTCGATTGCCAAAAAAAACAAAATAGAAAAAAAAAAACAATCATGACAAAACTGATTTTAATTGTCACGGGTTTTAATGTTGTGTTGTCTGGGAGAAGCCAGCGGATACAGGGGTGAGTCAGACTGTGGCATTATGTCAAGTTTGACCTTTACCTTGGGGCTGCCTGACCTCTTCTTCACACAAAAACAAACAATGACAAATGGTTTAGAATGAAATTTGAAGGAAGAAATAGCCTAAAGCAACTCCACTTATATACACTAGCCATTTTTTAAAAATGGGTTGAAATAATGGGAGACGCATGTGCCTAACTATTCCAGTCCTGAATTATCTGCTTCTCAAAGTCATTGTGCCTGCTGCTTGGATGAAAAGCGTGGCAAACACGCTTTGGCTGAGCCCTCAGTCACAGGCCCTGTGAGGGTTACTTTGAATGTCTTTCTCTCTTCGATTTCACTTTTTGTCATCTTATAGTTTAACAATAGAGAAGTGACTTCCCGGGAGAGAAAGGGGGAAGATCTTAATTTCAGATCGATAGTTGACGAGAAACTATATAAAGCTATACACACTGAACATAAACCACAGGATATGTTTAAATTTAATTATTCAACCAATATGAAGCTATTTTATGTTTTAAATTCAGAGTTCATAAAGACACTGGTATGCAGTGTTATTGATTTATGGCTTGGCAATGCTGCCCTTCAGTGGCAGCTGACTAGAATCACTTTTTTTCTGCACATGACTTGAAAGTGATTGTGCAGAGGAGAAACGGGCTGTGATGTAGCGGCAATAAGGACAGAATCAACCCAGAGAAATATGGTAACAGACTCTCACCTTCCAATGGTAATCAACTTCATGCTGAAAACATTTCATTGTGATGAAATACCCCTTTTCTGATCTCCAAAAGTCATCCTTCTCCATTATTTCCACCCACAATACCAAGTGAAAACCAGCAATTAATCAGCATCTGTCAGCGTGAGCTCATATTGTGAAAGAGCGTACCTCTCTGTAGGTCAAGTGCACACAAATGTCAAGTTTTGTCCCAAAGAAATAAAGACAGATGTTTTGTGGCACTTGCCCGAAAACTAATCTAGGCTGGCGGTCCATCAAGCCCCTGAGTTTCAGCCCTGCTCAGTGCACCGGTTTCATCATCTCAATCCTCAAGGACAGACTGATCCGCAGGCTACCTCTGGTTCCTTGCCTCAGAGATCAAAGTGTCTACATCTGAAAAGAACACAACTAAGATCGTCTTTGGATGTTGGAAATGTGGAAACCACAGTGCCACAGTCAATCTTGTTAAAGCATTGTCCTCAGCTGGCTTTTTTGAAAACATAAATGTCAAACTATTCCCCAAGTCCAGCTGAGTGACACGTGTTTAGAGTATTTGATGGTGTTGTACACAGAGTGGTGCTGACCTCATTGTGACACTGACTCTCTTCCAGGCCCGCTATCAAATTGTTGAGCCTGACAGGGTCCAGATGCAATGAGACATAATTGTTTAATGTGTAGCCTGTTTAAGAGTATAATTTGTAATACTTTTCCACTCTTTGATGACAGGATGAAATCATCAAGCGCTTGCTCTTTTTCAATAACAACACTGGGCAATATTTACCAGGGTTTTGAATCAATTCTTCACACGCAGCCACCACCCCATGCAGCACCACCCATGTGCCACCCACACACAACAAAAACAAAGCGCCAAACAAAGCACACACATGAAAAATGGCATGTCCAAAAACCCTAAAACACATAAAACCCATGAGTAAACAATATACATTACATAAGTGACCACCCCACTCCCCATTCACACTCACACAACAGAGAATACATCAATGAAGAAGGTCACGACATGTGATTTCCAAAGTGCTGAGAAATAATCACGCGTGACTGTGAATTGCAAACAGATACAAAGAAGTGAATATTCTCACAATATCCCCTCATTAGCATCTCGGAGGCCGCTGCAGTAGCTCGCTCTGTCCGTTAGGTGTCGCTCGACTACTACACCTAGGTGCATCCAGCTTTCAACCTCTGGCCCGGATCGTCTGGGCTCGTAATTGTCCCGGACCAATCACAGAGGAGGTAGGCGGGGTCTCCATTGTTACTACAGCTACTCGAAGAAGTTTGCGCCGACCTGCCGCTGTTGCTGCTGCACCTATGAGTCTCCACGTTAATGAATAGCCGCGGCCCGCGCGAGACACACGAGCTGATTATGCCGAGATAAGGAGCATCTGACTCGCGCTCCCTCCGATAATGGCATGCGATGGTTCACCCGCGGAGGATTTCCCGGGCAAAGTGATGCCCAGAGCGTCTCCCTGCACGTGCAACAAGAAGTGCGGCAGGAGTCGGAGCAGCAGTGTCCTCTTCCTGGGATTATTCCTGCTGTCGCTGTGTCTGCACGCTGTCACCCTCGTCTGCTATTTGGATCTGCGGTCCGAAGTCAAAAGGGAAATTATCCACCAGAAGCGGGACTCCATGTTGACACTTGCGGGGAGTGACCTGGCTGACCC
>OMNW01034710.1:49990-65128 GCA_900303245.1 Selene dorsalis | reverse complement strand
CCGGGACCGGAACCCGAACCGGGACCTGGACCGGGATCGGAACCGGGACCGGGACCGGAACCGGAGCCCGAACCGGAACCGGAACCGGAACCCGAACCGGAACCGGGACCCGAACCGCAACCCGAACCGGGACCCGAACCGGAACCGGGACCGGGACCGGAACCCGAACCGGAAACGGG
Organism: Selene dorsalis; assembly: GCA_900303245.1. Lineage (NCBI taxonomy): Eukaryota > Metazoa > Chordata > Actinopteri > Carangiformes > Carangidae > Selene > Selene dorsalis. The sequence goes on along the minus strand of OMNW01034710.1, from coordinate 64,949 downwards.
ACCGAGACCCGAACCGGAACCGGAACCGGATCCAAATCTCTATGGCTGCTGTCAGTGTGTGTGATCAGATCTTCAGCTGTGACATAAACAAAACCCTGAGCTCAACTCTGTTGCTGAGATTCACACAGATGAACCCAGATACACCATCATCATCATCATCGTCTGAATGCACAACAGAACTGATGCAGACTTTAAAAGCTGAATGGGCAAATCTCTCATACTGTTTTTAGTTTTAGCATCTAAATTTATAAAATGTATACTTATAACATTTTAGGTTTGTATTTGTTAATGCATTTGGATCACAGAGTGGAAACACAGCTCACTGTATTAATAAGATACCCAGGGGTAGGGGGTGGGTGACCCTGTGATGTTATCAACATGTTATACACGGTACAGCGAGAGATGTGGAATTCATAAGGCCTTGATTTTTTTTTTTTAATTTATCATCAGTTCTGACCCACATAATTCTGTTCATGCTCATGAAAATTGCCCTGAGCACAGTTTAACCTTGCACTTGTGTCATGTATCAGTCTCTGAGGAGCTGCTCCAGTCTGCTGGTGCTGTACTGAAGTAGATATAATAGATCTGTCCCTTTCACATACATGAACTAGCAAATTATGGGAAATGGATACATGTATGATGAGTGTTCCAGCAGGAGGGCATCCATCTTTGTGTGTTGATAAATGATATCACTTTGATATTTTAGGAGTGAGGCACTGACTGATCAGAGCTATGTGTTCATTTCACCTACACATACAGTACACACAGAGGCATTGACCACATAACTGTTGCATGAGCAAATGAAATATTGTTTTTATTCAGATTTTTTTTTTCATCCATACAGCAAGAGTCAATTATGGCAACAATAAAATGTGCATAAACAAATCTGAAGACAGAATAGTACTTTATTGTGTGGCAACTGTTAGCAAATACATAATTGATGTTTGCACTTACAAGTAAAAAGCAGTCAAAGCGTACATGTGCCCCCAGCAGGGAAGACAAACCTTGGCTCCAGCCAGGAGACTGAACATCTGATTTGGAGAAAATGGTGCTTTGGTTCTGTAGCACCTACACAGCAGCTGCATGTCACAAACAATGCTGACGCTGTGTGGCGACTGTTACATTCATTTTCAAAGACTAATTTGCCAAATACACATTTGGTGTGGTGATCCTTCACCTGCTGAGTGCACAGATATGATAGCAGGAACAACGTCCCGTGAGTCAGTGTCGGCTGTAATTATATGGCTATGAGAAAGTATCCGGGGTGGATGAGTGCTAATATTTTATCATTCTTTAAATAACATGTTTGCTTGGAAAAATATTTTATCACACAAGAGTAAGATGACTTGTTTTTGAAGTATTATTTCTCCCCACTGTGGATGTTATCTATTGTATGTATCATTTGAATAAAAAACAAAACAACATATTACTGTGTATCTTGTAATCTGAGTGTGTTATCTTTCCTTACATACTGTAACTATGCAGTTTCTTTTGTTTACATGTTTGTACTTTTACATGCAGTCAAATCAAACTATAATAGAATACAAAGTCTTGATAGTTTTATGTATCACCTGTACCATGGGAGCAGCAATACTGCATGACCAAGTCCAACAAATGATATATGGACATCACTGGATGTGTCATCCTATGAGAGGGGTGGAGTTAGCGTGACATGGGGACATCTGTTCCCCTACAACATTCCCTGGCAATACTAGCCACTGATAAAATAAGACAAAAAGCGCATAGCTTTCTCTGAATGCATTGGCCAAGAAACTAGTGCCCTTCTTTGCAAGCAATTTTTTAGCTGGTCTTCTAATTTAAGAATTTAAATTAATCTAACAAAATTCCTTATAATTATAGATATTTTTTTATTCAAAATAATATCTCAATATGATACACATTTTTTTCTCTGTTCATTTGACTATATACAGAAGTGCAAAAAGTCAACCTTCGTCCCTTAGGTTAGAACTCATCATCTGCAGCATTTTGGACTTCTCCAGTCTGGAAAAGTCTTTGCTTTTCTCGCTCCTAATCTCACTATCGACCGAACATCCAGACACCCGTCAATCTCACTGCTCGTTTTGGCCTGACATTCAGGGCAAACTTAAGAAATATTCAAACAAAAGTACATATCTTTTTGAAATGGATACAGTAGAAAATTATTTTTACTCTAAAACATGGACAATCTATATATCTCCATACAATATATTTTCAAACATGATCTGACATGTTACAAGGAAAATTTAAGTTGGTTAAAACATTAGTTTTTTTGTTTTTTTATCTATTCAGAGATGCTGCAGTGGCAGCAAATTAATTGATCTCATTCCTTGTATCAAAAAAGTCTTTCATCAACAAAGGTAAGTGATAACGTAACATCAACTGAAAAAGACATCCAGCTATATGAATGAAGTGAATATTTAAAACTGACTCAACACATTATCATTTATATGGTTTGAAAAAGTTATGAATGTCATACTACCTCAAAATCTACAACAGCTATATCAATGTTGTCAAGTAATATATAGTAAGGCAAAAAAAAGAAAAATCTACAACTACATACCTCAAATAGATTCAAATCCTTAAGTAGTACATAACACATAAGTTGAAATTTAAGAGAGTAATTGTTACTTTTACATAGAGAGAATGAACAAAAAAACAAAAACAAAACAAAAACGATCATAAGCGGCATGTGAGAGAACTACAAAACATCATTGGTGTTCTTTACCTGCATGGTGATTGAAAGTACATTTGATTGGGCTGGGACCCATTAATTGTAATCTAAGGCTTTGTTAGGTACATTACAATCGGTAAAGACACTACACACCTCTGTGAAAACAGAAAAAGAAGTGATCGTAAAAACTGACAGATGAATGAAAGATGATAAACACGCTTCCTCAACAGTTCAAGCCTCTTGAGAGATGCTTCTATAACCCTTTATGAATACGATTGAGAGAAAAAACTGTGCTTTGGTTTCCATAGTCAGATCTACACGTGAATGAAAACCTTCATGTTTTGCACTGAAATACAAATCAATGTGTTGTATTTCCTCAAAAATGAAAGTTTTGCTTATGATGGGATGTAAAATTAAAACAGGGTGATCAGACAAACAATCATTCAAGTGCACATGTGGTTTAAATGACCTAATAGACCTTTGGGTCTGTTGTTTTAAATTCCCATCAACTTGTGGCTCAACAGTGCTTCTTGGAGAGTCGCCCTCTTTAAAAGAGGGGGAACAAGAGCTACACCCTCTCTACTTCACCAGGCTTTAGAGTCAATGGACTTGAGCAACAACTTAATCCCACTAAACAAAAACAACACTAGCCTATGTAAAGAGGTATGACAAACTTTAGAAAAACCATCCATTTTTGATTTTTAAAAGAAAATAAATTTAAAATTAAAACAAGTAATGGCAAAAACCCACTTCTAAAACTGATTAATTAGATTAAAGTTAAAAAAAAAAACACTCAATGGAGATTCTTGAAAACAAAACAATACAAAAGAGCCATACAAAACTTTTACCTTCGGTAAACAAATAACACTGCTGAGATAACACTCTGGTTTTAGCTGTATGGCCTTGATGGCACATGACAAGGTGAGAAAAGCTAGCCTGGCTGTGCTTTCAAGGTACACAGGTATGTTGGTTTACCCAGAACATTCATATGTCCAAGACCCTCATTTCAACATCTAGTTTCACTAGTAGCCGTAAAAACACAATACTGTACATGCCTAATTCTTTTGGCGAAAAAAAAATCCTGTTAAAATCATTGTGCCTTTCAGATCTCAATTCAAATTCAAGGTGCATGTTTGCATTTCACTTGTAAACTATGAAATATGGCTATCAATTAAACAAAGTAAAGCAGAACAAACAAAAAGGAAAGAAAAATCTTGGTCTACTAACGTACCAGCACTGGATGTTGCCTCATGCAACCACGCTCTTGACCTTCTGTGCGTGCAGTAATGATAATAATTAGAACAAATTGAGTGCTATGATTTAGTCGGACACAGAGGTGTAACGTGAACGCTTCCCACTGTGGGGAGACACACTGACCCCCCGGCACCAAGATATCCTCCTCTCTCAGCTGGACGTTGAATTTGACAACGAATTCTTCTTGACATTGATATGTGGGAAGATGGCACAGATCATGTGTTGCACCTTTGATGTTAACGTGTGTGATGAGACCATCGTTGTGGACCGGCTAAGAGATGGCAGACCCTCCTTGTCTCATTGCTTGACATTCTGAAGGTTATGTACATAAAGGCTGAACTCTTTTGGCTTGGACGGTGCCAGCACACATTCATTTGATCTGTAAGACATAACAGGATTTCACTTGAAAAAAAAACCCCTAATATTTCTGCATTATAAGTAAAATTTACTACAGATGAAAACAGAGAAACAAATGTTGCAATGAATAACAGAAGAACTGAAATAGGAACTCACTGTTCTTGAGAGGAACTACATTTGAGTCAAGTACTTGTGACTACTCAGATGATCTGCAGATATTATTGGAATCTGAGGGGTAAAAAACAAACAGGGAGCAAATGAAGCACCAGAAAGAAACTCAAAGTGAACATTGGCTGATAAAACATACATGCTGAGATCAACACATCTTAACCACATCCTCTCATATTACGATGAGCTCATTGCTGAAAAAGGACAAAGATGGCAAGATAGGAGATGCAGTTTGGCTACAGTTTGGCATGGTTCATTCAGACATGACATGTCATTAAGAAACAGCAAACACTTCTCGACAGCAGGGCGGTGAAGAGGAGGATTGAGGGGAGGGGGAGATGAGTGGGGCAGAGGGAAACTGTCAGTGAGGTGGCTCCCCCATGCAAATCTAAGTCCTCCATGTTGTTGACCTGCACACCTCAGTAAAATGCAGAAAACTGGTCGTGGATCTGGAGTTTTAACATGATGATTCATCCTAACTTGTCACAAATCTTTTCTCTGGTATAAGAATGTTGTATAATGTAGCTGACTGTGTATGAGTCCCTTCAACAGAGCTGACACAAAATGTCACTAATCTTCCTACAGGCTCATTTTAGAACTTTTCTGACTTTGATAATGAGAATGTCCAGCTTTTATGTAAACACAAGGAACATGGTAAAGCTTTGCTTTACGTGCTGGAAGCAGCAGCGAAAAAAGAAAAAGAAAAAAAAAGCCAAGCACCAAAGGGCACAGATAGCGACTGTTGCACAAGCTGTGCGAATGGCTCTAAAAAAAATGTGGGAAAAAAAACTACCTCATACATACCAATTGCATGTATTCGTTGGTAGTCAACTTTGATAAGGAAGAGTCCTCAAAATGGGAAAGGACAAAAATTGAGGTTACAATGAGGACACACATTAAATACAATACAGTATGTTTCTCCAAAAAGACAGATCATCTACATAGTGTATGAAACTAGAATATGGTGATTATAGTTATTGTAAATAATGGATACAAGAAGTTCAAAAACATGTCACAGTATGATATGTGTACACACGTTGGACTCTGGTGTAGGCCAACAAGAGGGAGTACCGCCTTTTACCCAACCCACCCCTCGCTGTGAGACACAAGCATCCCCAGATTGCCCATGTGCATTGAAAGACAGAGGTGAGGGAGAAAGGTTAGAATAGATAGACAGATAGATAGATAGATAGATAGATAGATAGATAGATAGATAGATAGATAGACAGATAGATAGATAGATAGATAGATAGATAGATAGATAGATAGATAGATAGATAGATAGATAGATAGATAGATAGATAGATAGATAGATAGAGAGACAGAGAGACAGAGAAATAGTGAGTGAGGTGGTAGAGGTGCAAACCTGATTGGTGGAGGCAGTTGCGAAGGGAACGCTTGTGGCAGATGTGGTGGCTGCAGACACAGTGGCTGGAGTACCACCGTGCATCATGGGAACTTTTTTGGAGGGAAAATCATGTAAGCAAAAATACACAGAGGAGCAGTGTAGCCACATACACACCAGGCAAACGGGGGGGAAGGGGAAGGAGAAGGAGAGAGGGAGTCAGAGAGGGCGCTCGATTTAACCGGTTCCCTTTTTTTCCTCTGCTGACACTGATAAGACATCTTGTGATCTGAGCACTGGATGAGACACAGTGTGGCTGTCGCAGCAGCATCTTGCTTCCACATTTGTCTGTTTCTCAGGAATTTTATGACAAATGCTCTACATGAGAACTAACTTTGAAAAAGCCCAACAGAAAATAACACATACAGGAAAGTGATATGACGTGAGTCTTAAGAATAGAGTCCTAAGGCAGAGGAGATGATGGGAAAGGTATTAACTGAACTCCCTCAGGTTTTTAATCTTTTAAAAAGGGTTTTCAATTGGTGTCAGGTTAGACCAGCCAAAAAGCCAAGTTTAGAACAGCATAAGAACAAGAGTGGTCAAGCAATATACAGTAAGTACACAGAGAAATTAACAAAATAAAGGTCAATCAAACAGTTATTGTGAGCAGCTATCATACAGGTCATATACAACATTTACATTTCACAAGATTTGTCTTTCCTTATGATTCACATTACAAAAAAGTTGTGTTCACGCAACCAAAACAGTGACTCTCATGTCACCAGAGTAGCTACGGATACAATACTGTAAATTTAACTGGATGGTTAGATTTTGATGGCGTGAGTCACAGACATGAAGTTACAGATAACTGAAGAAGGAAAGCTGGAACCTACCAACGCTGGCTGCAGGTGTCATGCACAATATTGAGCCTGCCCATCATGCAGTGCAACAGGAAGTGGATTGGGTAGGGAAGAGAAATCAAAACAGCCCATCACAAGGTTTCGTTAGAGTGAGGGGAGAGATAAGGTGGGAAAAAAAGGTTAATATCTCTTGGACACAGTCATCAGTGATTGGAAAAGGCGAAGTGGTGAACGCATCATGAGGATCTCTGTTAAGCAAATGAGAGTCTAAACTTTTCTCTGAGGTGTAATGCATATGAATGTGTAATACACCATGAGTGAGAGTGCAGTTATGATTGTAACTATTAAGTATTGAACATGATATAAACACTCTAGACAGAAGTGAGAGGAACAGCAGATGTGTACAGAAGCCAGACTCGGCAGCATTGCTGTTTGTTTGAGGCGCAAAGATACCACTTATCTACCCATTCAGCCCCAATCAACCCAGCCCAAGCCAAAGCCCCAGCCATGGTATCTCATAAAAACATGAGTGACCACACCATGGACACTTAAATCTAAAAAGATATTTTAAAAAAAGCCCTCTCTTTTTTCTTACAAATGTCCATGTCTTTCTCAGTCAGCCTGCATGTGCTAGGAGGAGCAGGTAGCTAGGTGGAGTTATATTAAGGAAATTAGTAGGAAGAGAGTGAACTTAATCTATGTTCTCAACATCTAATGGCCATGCAGCGCCATACAAAGCATAGTGCACACATTTGTTAAAGCATTTTAGCTCTAAAACTGCACTAAGATATTCATTTTCAAAACTGAGTGGCAAAGAATAAAATCTAAAGGTTCTACAGCTGACTATCTTCACACCTTTCTTCAGTGTGAAGAAAATAAACTTGAAAAGTAGTAACCAGTGAACCGTTCTGTACTGCGATCTACCACTTTGCCCAACCCCAGCCAAGCAGGAGCCAGGTTAGACTGATCCAGGCATCCTCTGGGTAATCAGAGCACTAGCGGTGGTTGCTTTCGGAGCCATACCTGATGGGAGGAAAGCTGCCTGCTGCTGAAACTGCATGTTGGCCAGGGCCTGTTGGTACTGGAGCATGCCGGTGTTAAATACGGCAGAGGCCCCATTGGCCTTCTCCAGGGCTGCCCGCTTTGGCAAGGGAGCCATGACACTAGGGGCGATGCCCTGCCCGGCCAGACGGAGGGAGGTCAGTGAGAAAGGGGGGAAAAAAAAAACAGATAGAAAGAGACAGAAGTGCGTGGAAAAGAGAGAGAGGGTGTGTTGGAGAGAGGCAAAAAAGAAAACAAAAAAAGTACATACGTTAGAGGACATTGAAGGAACAGCATTACAACATCCTTGTGTGTACAACAACAACAATTTCATCATATCATCAGTAGCAAGCAAGCAGCAGTCTGACACAAGTACTACACAAGCAGGAGCATGGTGCCTACTCGAGCTACTGGCTACCAAGCATTAATATATTCATTGTTTTATCAGGAAGCTTACTTGGACTCATTAACTTTGTATTTCTAAGGCTGACTAAATGCAACATAAGCAAGCATTAACTCCTAAAACAATAAGGCTGCTAACAAGAGGTGGAACAAGTAGGAAGCACAGAGAAAGGGAGGCTGCACTGCTAGCTCCATGATAAACTGGGTAAGCCATGTTTAAGTGATGGTTCACTCTCAGACAAAGGTCAAAAATGGTCTCAGGCCAAGCAACGCGCGTCAAATGTAGAAAAATATACTTCAGTTGTCAGCATTTGCACCATAAAATGCTCTGTGTGTGGATTTTATCTTGGCATGAGGCCATTCCTGAGGTCTGGATATCTGAGACAAGAACTGATGATGGAGTGAACTATCATTTGAACTGTAATCATCTGTTATGGTGGGATCACTCCTGTATGGTTTTAAAGACTGTTCCTCTTAGCCCCACCCTTATCCATCTGACATGCACTAGCAACACAGACATGCACACATTTGACTGAGCTGCTCCACAACACTGACCACTGACTTGGACGTAAGACTGAAGCCATGCCACCATTATAGAAGCGCTTCTTCCCTAGCTCTCGCTGACTTTTTGTTAGATAGGCAACAGGTGATGAATTGATTGTGGCTCCTCATCACAAATTCCACACTTGAATTCATGTCTGAGGTCGTATCTATGTGACGCAAGTTGTTTGTCGTTGGGTGAGAGCTAAACCCCCCTGAAAGCCACAATCATTTTATCACAGGCAATAATGACAGATAAACAGGAGGAAAAAACAGACATTGCACTGAGACAACGACAACAAAAATAGCTAGGTATCTTTGGTTAAAACACTGCTCTACAACAAAGCCACATGCCAAGCTAAAAGGTGAAAGGTCATAGTACCAGGTCAAAGGTTGCGTCGAGGGGTCGCTTCAGTGATTTGACAGCCGACTGAGTCTTAATTAGCAGGCAGCGAGCACATGATGGCAATGGGCCAATGGGGTTCAAGCGCATTAACATAAACCAGCAAGCAGAGGTGCATCATGGGGGCAGCAGTGCAGTTTGGGTATAGGTGAGAAAAAACAAAAACAAATAAAAAAACAAATCATTGGAATGCAATATACAAGGGGATAACAGGACTAAGGCATGCACAGTGTGGACACTAGCTCTACTGCTCAACAGTTAAATGATCATCAATAATCAATGATAACTACTCATCTACATTAGTTACTGTCACACAAAGATGGGTGAATATAGCGATGAGAAAATTATTCAATCATTACTTGAAGTGGTTATCAGTAATCATATTGGACAGAAAATATGGAGGCACAATTCACAAGTTTCTGTTTCACTGTGCACATCGTAGTCAGTGTCACATTACAATGATTCACCCCAAGCTCTCTGCTTCACTATGTCAATAAGAGCATGAAGAGAACACTGTGATCAACAGACAAGTGTGGCTGTACTAATATTCACGGTGCTGTTACTGTGAAACAGGGCTGACAGCACAATGAATCCTTTTTAATCATGTCAGGAGGAAGAGAAGTAATAGATAGGAAGCACAGAAACAATGGAGACACAAATAAGACCAGGACACCAGAGAGAGAAAGAGAGAGGAACTGACTCTCTGGTTGTGGTCCTGGATGAGATGAACAAGGAACAAGACAATCATTTTTCTGACATTAGGAAGAATAATAGTGAAGATAACATACAGTTATAATGTACCATTGTCTGATCCTTCTTCATATCATCCACTCCTGAGGACTTTTTTTTTTTTTACCCAAACCAACATGCAGACCTTTAAAATTTGACCTGGCCAAAGCAGAACTGAAAAGCTACATAATACCAACCAGGAAGGTGAGACATGTTCAAACACAAATACGAGTATGAGCCACAGAACATTTTCCCTGCTGCGTGATTTAATTTACAATAGATGGCCTTGATGATGTACATTTAAAACTATCTCAGAGTTGTTCCTTAGCCTTCTTGTGTAGGTGTGAATGAGTGTGACCCCGCTTGTACAGACTGCTCACCATGGCCGCGGCGGCTGTTGCCTGGTTCACCTGGTGCTGGGCAGCCTTAATTTTGGCCTGCAGATGGGCGGGCGGATGGAAGTACTTGCACTTTTCCCGGGAGCACCGACCCTTGATGTAGTCCATGCACACAGTGACGGTGTTGTCATTGGTGTCTATCATGGTGCTGTCTGCGGGGTGAGCGAAGCGACAGTCGTTCTCTCCCCGGGAGCAGTTGCCTCTCTGATACTCCCGACACACCTGGAGACGAAGGAAGGTGAAGGGTAACGAAATGAGTTGAGGCGCAGTATGCGGATACAGCACAAGAGTAGCTCCCTACAGATCATTTCCTGTTTTGTCACATCATGCAGAATAGATCAAGCAGCATTCATGTTGTCATTGCAGAGTGACTATATTTACCTAAATCCATTTAACTTAAAAATGCATGAGACCTACAGTTCAATAAGTAGATTGAGATGCTTTGCAAGCTCATGTTCCCCTTACTGCATCCTTCCTCTACTCAATATCCTGTCATAGCAAACACAAGATCTATACAACTGCACAGCAATACAATGTACTTCCTGTTTACCAATAACTAATACGTAGTTCCTGTGTTTGGCTGTGAATGGATATTACACTGAGGAAGTTCAAGGCTACAATAAAACTGCTCCGCAAATTAACAACAAAATGTTATTTTTATGTTCTTTCTGTATGAAGAACTGTGATGTGTTTGTTGGATTGTGAGGCTCGGCCATTTTTTTTGAAGTCTATATGTAAGACACAAGAGGGCAGCACCTTCTTATAAGTTCAATACCATGAACACATTGGCCTTGGATACAGCACATGGTATTTCCGTATGCTTTTCTGTTTGAATTTGGATGAATGTTTGCTCTATCAACATAAAAACAGTTGCATTTTTACTTCGCTTTTTGCTTTCCCTGATGTATTGTAAAAGAGGAAGTCTGCCCTACCAAACACTTTTACATACACATAAACAAACACATTCAAACTGCATCTTCTGGGCTCCATTTTGTGGTTTTGTGATACATATATTTTTTTAACCATCAAAGATTCTATGAGGCAAAATAATTCAGAGGTTTTTATAGCCGTATCTCAGGATCAACAAACAAAGGCGTCTTTCTAAACTCTACAGTGTATCTGTCCCCCATCAGACCACAATGCATCACAATATTATGTTTTGAACAGTTCTGAATTCATGACGACTAAAAAGAACATGCTCCTTTGCTGATGTTCATTATTGTTTTCATTACTGCTCTCTCCACTCAAATAAACGTTCAGCAAGTTTAAGCTCATCTCTGGTGTTTGTCGAATGACTATCCACAAGGCGTGCTGGGCGAAATCACAAACTGTGCTGGATCGAGACGAGGTAGATTAAGTTTTGAGGTGCGTAAGCAGGTTCGTCAATACCACGAAACGTGTAATCCTAACCGCAATGGCCCAGGGTTCACGTCCAACCCGTGGGCCCTTTGCAACATATCATTTTCTCTGTCTCTCTGCCTGACTTCCTGTCCCTCTCTCTCTCTCTCTCACTTTTGGAGTCAAGGCAAAAAATTTTAAAACTTCAAAGGAAAAAAAAATGATGACCCTGTTGGGACACACCTGTTATTCAAAAGTCATAACTGGGCAGTAAACAAGTCCAAGCCTGGTTCATCTTGTTTTAGTGTCCCCTGGAAACATTTCTGTTGTGCTGTGTGAATTTTCAGCACGTGTTGTCAAATTAATGAGGGTGTTTTCTGAATTTGCGTCACATTTCTGTCTTTGCATGTGTTTTGGTAAGTTGCAGCGCGTTCAGCTCTCGGGTTCACCGTAGTACAGTTTAATAACCATTTCCATGGAACTTGTTGTAAGGCGTGATTTGATTCTGGGCCACAAAAACATCCTTGTCACACAACCCACTGAGAAAACTAGGTCCTATCTGTCAGTCCGTCATTTACCTCAAGTCTGTCTGTTCTCAGCAGTTTCTGCGCTGCAGCAGCTGCAGCGTTGGGGACTTGGCTGACGGTGGGGCTGGAGGCCATGAGGACGGGGGTGCTGGGCAGGATCTCTGGGGGCATCAGGCCTGGTGACACAGGGCTCAGGTAGGGATTAAAGGCCGCGGCTGCAACTGCTGCTGCTGCACTGGCGTTGGTGGCCAGGCCCGGTGTCACTGAGAACATAGGCTGGAAGAGAGCAAAATAAGAGCAAAGACATGAAATGGATGTGGACAAAAACGCTTTGGGTAGGGTAAAAGAGCGGGACTGATGGATAAAGACCGCAAGAGCCACGCAGAGGGTGAAAGAACTGCGTATGTGTGAGCTTTTTACATGTATATGATCTCACCGTGGGCAGTAGCTGTGGTGTGTTCATACGTGTGTGTCCTCTCACCATAGGTGGTAGCTGCGTGCCAGGCATCATGGCGTTCGCAAGCTGCATCTGCTGGGCCAGCATTGCCATGTTCTTCTGCTGGATCAGGTTGTTCCTGCCATTGATTTCCAGCTGGGTCTTTAGGTGGGGTGGAGGGTGCAGATACTTGCAGTTCTCCCTGGAACAACGGCCCTGAAAGAGACATGAAGGAGGAAATGTGGTACTGTGAAATTTAACGACTTTTTGGGGAGGCATTTCGGGTTCTTCACTGACTAATACTGATGGATTCCACTTGTGCTCTATCATGAATTTACAGTTACAACTCAGTTGTGACCGTTCAGCGCTGAATAAAAAAAACATCATTTTTTTTAATGGCCTCTATTTTAGTCTTGGCTGCTGGGCCGAGTGATTTCAAAAGCACAAAAAGTTCTGAGTATTTGCTTCATGTGTCGTAATGTTACATAGTTATACATGATTATTTCATAGTGTGGTGAATGTGCAGGTCACAACTTGCCCACAAGAGCGTTTTGGAGTTGTTGGATTGTGTATTTGAGTTTTGAGGGACAAGGGACAGGGGACCGGGGACCTGTACTGCAGCTTGCATCTCTGCCCTGCTGATCTCAAAATAATGCATCGATAATTAAAATGTTGAACTGTCCCTTTAATCATGTTCAGTAATACAATACTTACAATACTTTATGTACGATGAAAGCACGGTACCTTGTTTATTGCTAGCTTATCACACACTCAAACTCACAGTAGGTCTCGGGTGAGTCTAGCACTAATTGTTAACGGCCTGCTATTTCTGTTAGTCCCAGCAGGGGCATGTGCACGTGTGTGTTTATGTGTGTGTGTGTGTGTGTGTGTGTGTGTGTTCTGGCCCCAGCAGGTCATGACTGACACTGTGATGCTGCTGGCCAGACATCCAGCTTAGCTACATGTCTGACTGACTCTATAAATACTGCCCACTCAGATGATCCGTATATATTGTATCAGCAGTCATCCGGAGGTCACACTTCAAAGCCTTTCAATAATTATCTAAGACAGGGATCCCTTTTTGCTGCCTGCTGTGAGTATCCAATTATACCTTCAGTCTGGAGAGGAAGAGTCGAGTAAGAACTCTAACACACACACGCATGCACATTCTCACACAAGCAAGAATGCATACTCATTAGTACATGCACACCGGGGTCATGTTCGCGTAACAGGTGGCTGATACACATCATGCAAACATAAGAGAAACACACACACACAAACACGTCCACGGTTTAGGAAAGACGTGTATTTACTTTCAGCCCAGTGGCACAGCTGAGCTGACTGGCAGCCTGTGCTCTCCCTCGTTGACAGAGCTGTCCCCGCTGGGATCAGCTCTATACTCTGTCATGACTTCATTCCCCTCTCCCATCTCCCTCACTGACACTGGAGCACAAGACAGGTGCGAGGCAAAGAGGGGGAGATAAGGAGCAGGGAGGGGGACTCCTAAATGGCAGGGGGGCCTCTCTAAGATTTTCTTTTTGTCTGAAGTTTCTGTCTCAAGTTCTCTTTGAAATTCTTCTTTAAATAATTTCAGATTGTGTTGCTCAAGGCAGGTCACAGTAACACAGAAAGCATGGAGTAGGATTACAGCCACGTATCCTCTGCTCTGTGGTCCTGTTATCTTTACTAATGCCTCAATAGCTGCAGGGAGCACATGAATGAGGAGCCTGGCAGTGGTCAGTTTCCATATAAAGTATCTGTTGTGAGCTACAAGTAAGTGACAGAGGGATCTCTCTGTCTTATTGTACTAGTTTACCAGTAAACACCTACTGCATAAACTTAATATGTAGATGAGAGTGTGCATGAAGTGAAGGCACTTTCCTTTTAATGTCTGGATCTAATAATGATTCAGTGTCACCTTTGGTCAATAAAGATACAAGTGTGTGTTGGGACATGTCACATTTTTTGTCTACTACTGAATAAAACAGGTGTTTGTGTTACTTTGAATGAATTTAAAGGACTGATGTACATGAACTGTGGGTGCATATACGCTGAGCTGGCATCCAGATGAATTCTGACACTCACAGCTCTGAGAGGTGTGTGCGTGGGCGAGCGTGGCATGCATGTGCGTGAGATGAGAGGAGCTGAAAGTAGGTCCTAATAGCACTCATCCGGAGGGTGACAATGGCATGCAACGAGGGGAGGGTGAGAGAGAGTGTGTATGTGTGTGTGTGTGTGTGGGGTAGGGGGGTGGGGGGGTCTGGTTGCAAAGGCATGGAGGATCACGTTGCTTTCACCCCATATGACCCCGCCTGTTGACCGCTGGCTTCACAACTGCAGTGGTGTATACGTGTGTGTGTGTGAGCGCATTTGTGTGCTGAGGGCTGTGTCTGAGAAAAAAACATGTGGTTTTCTCTTTGCTTTAGCTGACTACGTCTGCCTTCCTGCCGAATCATCCAGAGAAAAAGTCTCCAACTTGCACTGGCAGCC
>OMNW01034710.1:28368-49970 GCA_900303245.1 Selene dorsalis | reverse complement strand
AAAACAAACATCATCTGACAAGTTTGTGGCACATTTGGTTCAGACAGTGTGAAAGAGAAAGAGAGAGAGAGAGAGAGAGAGAGAGAGAGAGAGAGAGAGAGAGAGAAAGAGTCATAGTGACCCTGTAGCGAGACTCTATGGCTGCGTCAGGGAAATTTTAGAAGTTGCAGAAGAAGTGATCAGTGTGGGCCATCACAGGGAGGAGAGAGAAAAATGGAGATGCAGACAGATGGAGGGGAGGAGGAGGAGGAGGAGAAGGAGGAGGAGGAGGGAGTCGTCGCTCCTCACATCATGTTTGTGGCTGTTATTGTGACATGAACGGCCTTGAGGAGCAGCTAGAGACGGTGTCCACGGCAACAGAGCAGCCCTCACTCCTGTTCTAACAATGCTGTGATTCCTGGAATCTTCCTGGTCGCTGGCAGATACAGGAACACAGCAAAGAAAATATTACAGACGCAGCCTAGCCTGCAGCCACAATGAGAACACAGCATCCCAAAAGCCAGTCCTCTCTCTCTGTCCTCCATCCCGGACTCCGTGCTTGCTAAAACAACCATCATGAAAAAGCCGACACTCCAGTTAAATGATAAAGATGCCACCTATAATATTTCTTATCACTGAGCGGGTCCATTGGGGAAAACAGAGAATTACATCATCTTTGTTACAACAACCCGATTTATATCAGGTAAAATCAGACGCCTCCAAATCACAATTTTCATGGCACTCTGAGAAAATACCTGATGAGAATGTGATTAGAGACTAAAGTGATTTGTCACTGCTCGGGGCTTGTGCCAGAAATTATGAGAACAATGAAGGACGTGGTCATCCACACCATTAGCTGATTCTCCAGAGTCAGAGCAGGTTGATGAGCGGAGAGCAGTTGCATATTTGTTGTGGAAAGGTTTTTTGCTACTAAACGTGACATGGCAGATATCAGTGTTTGATAGATAGAGTTAGAGATAGAGTGCTGTCTTTTAATGGCTACCTATAATACAAAAGATATTGTAATATATTCTAATACATAAGAATTTGTTGTTGTTACATAGAGATGTGTTATTAAATGTACATATTGAATAAAAAATGACTGAAAATGTAAAGGATAGTTGGTTGATAGTGCTGAATAAATAAGTAAGTATTCAATTGTGTCAGCTGTAATTTAGCTAAATATATCAATTACTTCAGATAAAAATCATAGATGGTGAATAATTGTTTTTATTAAAAAAGACCCTCAGTGACGAAACTGAATTATCATCATTGTTTTTAAATACAACAAGATACTATATTATTATATTGTCATGTCAAGTGGCTGCTGCTCTACTGAACTGTTCCTGCCACCTTGGAGTTCAGCTCAGGCTTGTTTTGAATTAATGGTGGGGGGTCTGTGTTTCTCCTGCTGAGATCAGACCTGCCAAACTGGGAACAATAATCCCACTGGCTACCGTGTACTCCGATTGATGATAAGTTGTAATAACACGTCCCACCCTGATCGCTCTTTCTCTCCCTTAGCTCTGTGTCTCACCGGTAGACACACACACACGTATGCACGCCCATAGACACACACACACACACACACACACCCTGCTTTTGTGACTGTGAGGGATTTAAACAAACAATGAACCAATGTGTAAAGAATGCTGGGTGGGGCTGTATCCCATCCTTTGGAGGAGAAGAGATGAAGCATGTGGCAAGACATGTTAATGTGCGAGCATGCATGTGTGTATGTATGTGTGTGTGACTCAAAGGAAGATTCAAACAATAAAAAAGTGTAGAAAAACTGGTTTCTACTTAAAAGCAACAGTTATGTATCTAATAAATCAGCGGGTTCCAACCTTTCTGACTGGTTACTTGCTGCTGTTGGTTTGTACAGAGAAAGGTTAGGGCAAAATACATCACTGATATGCTCCATGCTGTCGCTGAAACTGGTCTGTTTGTTGTCACAGTTGTTTGACTGTGGCAGAAAAGAAAAACAGCAATGTTTTGTTTCTACACACTACAAATTTGTGACAAAATACCAGAAACATGAAGTTGATTTCCTCTACATCTTTTCCAAATCTTTGTAAAAACCACAGCGAAAAACCTTTTTCCCACTGCATCTATATTAAGTTAAAACCATCATCATTCATTCATATCTTAGACTGCACTAATTTAAATTTAAAGATTTATCCCATTTGAATGCAACTTTTTTCTGCCTTGTCTTTTTTTTTTCATCTCAACTGAATGTATTTTTATGGATTATGTGAGACACTTAAAAATCATTTAAATTCATAAAAAGCCTGAAGAGTTAAACAGTGTTATTAACCAGAAAGAAAAAAGTCCAAAGAATCAATTTTATTTTTCTCCTGTCTTATCTTGTTAAACATCTAATGAACTCTTAGATCTATCACCTGACTGCGAAGGATGTGTCGACCCCTGATATGAACTAATGCAATAAAATGTGCTGTGTGATACAACAATTACTTCCAGGTGCTTATCTGTTTTGCATCACTCACTTAAGAATAGGTGCACCCTGCATATTATAATCTGCAAAATAATACAAAATGCACTACAGTCTAATTGCTTTAATCAAATCTCTTTTCCTTCTTATCTTTTACGCTCCAGTGTTATGGTGTGATGATATGGTGTGAGACTCAGTCGTGTGGGGTTTTGGTGTGAAGCTACACTGCTCTCTGCCCTGCGTTCCACTGACTTCTGTCTAAACATACACAGAGATGAAAGCCCTTTCTCCTCACACACACTGTGAAAGAAGCTTTGTTCTGCTGGCAAGCAGTGGAGACTCAAAGGACCAAGCCCAGCGGTTGGTCTCTTTGTCTACTGTGCACTCAAATATGGCAATGAAATACAAAACATATCAACTGACCACGAGTGGATCATCTTACATGGCATGAAAACTGGAATTTCCTGACAGCCAAAAAAGCAGTATGCAAATTCCTGGAAACACACAGTAGCGAAGCGAAGGACTGAGAATATTACGATGTGGTAGTGTAATCTTGTGTTAAGTGCATTTGCAAGCATAAAACTGCCCAAAAAACCCACAATCAATAATACCTTTTAACAGCAGGGTACAATTGATCTCCTTTTTGTTTTTAGCAGCTCAATTTAGCATTAATTTTGCAGTAAAGTCTTTGTGGAGGATGAAGAAGAGATTTGAGATCTTTGCAGTTTTATTGAATGCAGGGTTGTTTCTTTGCTGTGGCTTGCATTTTTACATTAGACCATGCACACACACACACACACACACACACACAGGCCCTTGGGAGTGTGTCTACATCTCCCTGCTGGGACTCGAAGTACATAGTGATTCATGTTGTGCAGCTTAGTGGTCAGGGACTTGATGTGACCAGTGGGGCTTATGGAGATATGGAGGAGGGAGAGTGTTAATCTATGATAATAGTTACAATATGCCCCCGGTGACGCAATGCACCCTCACCAAACAACAACAGAGAGAAAAGGATTACAGGCTACAGTTGAGCTACAACACGGACCACACAGACAGTTAGATGGATAAATACAGCGTGTTTGTGTGGGTGGGAATTTAAAAGTTTAGGGAAATAACTTGAAGATATAGTGAGCAAACTGCAACTGGCAGTGGTCTCAGCTGATGTTCTAATGTAAATACACATATGTATCGAAGACAGAGGCAGCCACACAAACCTAACTATTTATATAGGCCCAAACAGACAGATACACACACACACAGTGATGAGTTATTCACACTCATGAGGGTGTTGGTCTTCAGAAATGCCTCAGGTCAGATGTCACGTACACAGGAGCCCTGAGTCCAAACTTAGACCTCTCTGTTTCTTCCCTGACATGCCTCTCCTCCCCCTCCTGATATCTCTATCTCATTTCACACAGACGCACTTTCATGTGACTTTATTTACGCCAATTTTGCTCTACAGTGTGTGTTCAGTGCGCTGCTGCCTCTTCTCGTATGAGGTCTAACAAGGTTAGTTCCGCACTTTTCATTATCAGTAATAACAGAGCAATCGCACTGGTATCGATCTCAGCAGCATCACTTTATGAAAGCCATCCAGCACTTGCAGTGTGGGTGCGGGAGATGGCCCTGGGAACGTTCATTTAATCATCCACGAGCTGTGCTCCCCAGTGAGAGAGAGAGAGAGAGAGAGAAGAGTCATTGCGCAGAAATCACAAGGTCCGGGCAGCAGCGAGGCGTCAATAACGACGTTGTTGTTTCTGAAATGACTGAGGTGTGCTCTGTGTCTGGAGGCCTCACAGGCTGAGCATCCAAGCCTGCCATTTATTAACATGTGACACATGGTTAGACTTTACTTCTAGGCCCTTGGTTCATTTGGAGGGGGTTGAAATATCTCTCATCAAAGACCTTCTGTATCCATATCTAGTGTATTCTTATAGTTCCTCATGCAGATACATATAGTTCGATATATAGCAATTATAAAAACATTAAACACATCACAATGAGTGCTGGACAACCATAACAATGGCGAATAACAGTGAGAATCAGATGCACTTTGTCACAAGCAAATAAGAAAAAAAAGAGGAAGTGATATAAAGCCTGGCTAACCAAGGCGCATAAGAAAAAAAAAACTTTGACTAAGATAGGAACATGTATCTCCTGTCTTTTTGTCTTTATCCTCCCCATCCTTGTTTCTGCCATTTCACAGAGACAGCTTCGCAATGCAACTTAACACATCAAAACCTAGAAAAAAAAAAGTTTACAGGCATGTCACTTCTCCTTTTCTCTTTTATATACCTTTCTTTGATCCCAGCTTTCTATTCCCCCTGTCTAACCCTCACCACTCCCACCACCATCTGCACAGGGTTCACTTCCTCCTCAGCTCAGCGACACCTGTATTGTATAAGCACAAAGAAGAAGTCTCTTCCATCACTGGCTGCATAATAACCACCAGGAAGATGATTAATTTGGTTTGCAGCCCTAACAGATTTAATCTGGCATGTATTATGCTAATCTGATCTAACAGACTGTAATCCTATCCACAACTCTGATCCCACTGTCAACTGGCCTAATCCTTTTCTGCGTGTGATTATCTCCTTCGGATTTGGCACTAACACAAGCAGGATGCTTTCCCCCCTGTCTCTCTCTCACTTCAGTTTAAGAAGTGATTTTTTTTTTCTTCAAATGTTTTAATTTCTCCAGTAGTATGCACTGTAAACTGGTTTACAGCTCAGGAATTTTACGTAAGTGCTGATATCCTGAAACTGGGCTGGAAAAACCTGAAAGTTTCTTACTGGGCCGACCACTCTCCTTGCACTTTTCAATCTATGAATAACCAATATCTAATCAATAACATCAATATCATGATACAAATCAGCCTCAAGTTCACAAATTATAACTGGTCATATGGTAATTAATTCAGAAACACTTAGAAAAAAAGGCTGCTCGAGGAAGGAAATGTCATAAACTCCTGGTTTTAAGAAATATGTTCTACTGATATAACTTGTGTATGTGATTGAGGAAAGCCATTAAATTAATAACACTACTAATTCTGGTGATATGTAACTACTACAGTATGCTCCTAGTAGACAAGCTGCACAATGTAGCGCATGCAGTTTAGGACGAGGCAGTGGAAACATAGACTAAAGTGGTCTGTGCGTGTCACACAAAACTAATAACACTAATTGGCCCTCAGGTGGTGCAACAGTTTCAGGTCAAAAAACAAGGACACATGATGGATCCTGACGAGCCAAAAAGGAGACAACATCATTTGATAACTTGATAAAATCGGGAACATTTTTTCGATGTTAAGGTTAGCGTTCATGGGTTTCCGTAGTTTTATTTTGGCCTACAAAAAGCACTGGGGGGAATTAGGAACACTGAATCAGAGAAAGTAATTAAGGCCAATGCCGTGAGTGTGACAGGCCCAGACATACAGAGAAGGAATGCTCTCAAAAAAAAAGCAAAAAAAAGCAAAAAAAAACAAGCCAGACAGAGACAGCATTTGACAAGAGAAAAACAGATGAACAGCTACCGCAACTACGTTTTTCCTTCTTGCCTCACATTCTTCTGCCTTTCACCACTGCTACCAGTGGGCATACGCTCCTGCTGCCCCTGGCACGAATTTGATACAAACACAGGGATAAAGGGTAGGGTAAACTTGACTGATGGCCCTAACAGCTGGAAAGAGGGAGGAGCAGCATGAAAAGGTGTTGAGAGAGCTGAGTTTAAGCGAGTAGCTGTGCCCTCGAGCTCTTCTCTCACCTGTCTAATGGGAGGATAATGGCTAAGCTGACTGATGCCTGGGTATGTGATTGTTTGCATGCGAGGGGTAATAATGGAGCTTGTAGGAAAGACAGAGTGAGAGAAAGTTAGAGACACAGATGGATAATGAGAGGCAGATTATAAGGTTCAGGGTGTATTCCAATCACATTAAACTATTTCAAACCTTATTGCCAAGTTTTCCCCTTTTAAAGTGAAATGTTTTCACATTTGCAGTATCTCTTTTGGTAGTATATATATTATTTTTATGAGGAGTGGTGGAAGCATTCCCAGGACAATTCAAGGAAAATTATGCATCCATGCAATAAATGAAATGAAATTCAGCCTGACATATTTGGTATTATTTACAATTTTGGTCTCTCCAGATGAATTTTAAGAGTTCTCTGGGTTTTAACTATATCGATTCATAAAAAAAAAGCATGATTTGGGCTGACTTCTCTCTACAGTATGTCAAGATATAAAAAGCTAAACAGTTATTCATTTGCTCTGATCTGTATCTTTATTAGCTTGATGTCAGTCATGGTATGACTAAGCGTTTGAATTTTATGTGATTGCGTACAGATGTATGTTTATGAGTTGCAGATTATATAATATTGTAGCCATGCTTTTCACAGTCGTGGCTATGAACTGGCAATATTTGTGGACCGCTGAAGCAAACAAGCCCACGGGCAATGTGGGGTTTTATGGTATGGCTGTATGTTAAAGAGGGAGTGTGATAGACAAAAACAGAAAAGAGAGGCTAGTAGAAGTAATCATTGTATCAGTGGTGTTATAAAGGGGCCCAGTGTGATGGAGGGACAGGGACGGCTGACACTGAGAAGAAAGACGGGCTGTTGTTGCCAATCTTCCGTCACATAAGCTCAAAGACAAAATGCACAGCCGCCCTGATCTGACAAGGATGCACACACCACGAAATGAGTAGACCAAAGAATGACTCTGTGTGTTTGCCTGTATGTGTGTGTATGTGTGTGTGTTGTGTGTTTGGAGACCAGGATTAGTCTGGCCCAAACACAAATCCCCCTGGCACAAAAGTGAGAGAGACGTAAGAATGGACCCATCAACACCAGGAGACAGAAGATGGAAAAAGCCCTAGTTACAAAATTAAAAGCCCTGTAATGTGAATCAGCTCTTATCTAGTGAAACCTGCTCATTTATATGGAGAGGACTGAGCTCAGCCAAACAGAAGACACTACGATATGAACAGCTGTCTTCTAGTAATAGCTGTATCTTATGGATGACTGGATCCACCCCTTGTTAATTTATAGGGGAGAAATATTCATTGTGGGTGCACCCACAGATATCCTATTAAAAATCCAATTAGAATGGAGGTTCCATGCGTCAGCTGCAGAGGACAGAAGCCCATATGGATCCAAGGAACAGTGTCTGTCTGGATTATAGTATCACTGCAGTACCATGACTGGAGATTAGCACAGCGCTACTGAAAATAAACCTTTTTGATCACAGGTGTGATGAAACCTCCATCCAGAAAACACATTTGTCTCGGTCGCATTTTGACACTATAATACTCTGCACAGGTGTCCCCTTTCCTTTTCTTCTCAAAGTTTCCTCTTGGCTACAGAAGTTTTGGCAAGAAGCCAGTGAAGCAAGCGATGTGAGGATCACACGTCTTCCAGTGGCTTTGGATTCCACATGCCCATCTGTGGCTTGTTGTGCAGATAAACACTGCGTTTGGATTGTGTCTGAGAGTGGCACAGGTCTACTGACAGAGGAAGTTCAATCTGTTTATGGTGAATAGCTACTGTGGACTTAACATGTCAGATCATTCCATCTAGATTCAAAATGCATATGTATGTGTTAAAAACGAGCTTTGGACAAGGATTCAAATAAAGCATTAAGATAAATCAAACAAAGGAGTGGATAAAAGAAGTAAATTGTGCTAGTTTGCTCTGGTGTTTGGCACTTCATCACCCTCCACAGAAAAGGCAACTGTTCCCTGCACGTGGCCGGGTGCGCTGTGTCTTTTAATGCGGCGTGCAGCGTGTGACAGCGGTGTCAAATACACATTAGCCCTCTGAACTCATAACCATATGCTTACACACAGCGAGAGTGCGACATGATTTTACTGCCCAGAGATTGGCTGGACAATTTGTTTGAAATCATAAAAAACACTGTCGACTAGCAACGTGGCTAATATTTACCCCACACGTCTGTCTGTCTGGCCAACCACCACACAGTGTGTGCGTGTGTGTTAGCCCGTGCGTGTGTGTTTAACCTGACTGTTCCATCTAACCACTGAATATAAACATGCTGTCAAAATATGGTCAGCAAAATGAGAGGAAAGACAGATAGAGACACAGAGGGAGAGAGACAGAGAGAGACAGACACAGAGAGAGATAAATAAGAGGTATTTACCCGCCCTCTGCTCTGTAGGAATGTAATCTTGGCTCAGAACAGTGTAGTAACACAATGAAACTCGCTGCAGCAGCACCACTAACACAGATATAACACATACACACACACATGTGCATGCGGTCACACTCTCGGTCTTTTTCTCAGAAGTCAGACATGATCACAGTGGGCGCGACAGGCTCACAGATGGACGAAGTACAAGGTCTATGCTGTGTACAAAGTCTATCACGCTCCATGTTTCGGTTACTGCTCTCCTTTTCTTTTACAACATGACTGAGTTGTTAGGGGCCTAAACAAAGACCTGCCGCTGCTCGTGGGTTCACACAAGGTCACGGCTGATGTCATTCCAGCTTCTAAACTCGCACTGTATGAGTTTATATGCAAGTGTGCGCATGTGTATAAGTGTGTGTGTGTGTGTGTGTGTGTAGGTCTGCCAGGGTGTAATGTGAACCATCCTGTCCATGGATGGGTGTGGCCAGAAGTAAATGAGGCAAAAACCAGACTGAGCGGGAAATCAAGCAGAAGGAGCTACCAAGGTGGGAGGAGAATGAAAACAACCAACGGAGTAAAAGAAAAAAAGAAAGAAAGAAAGAAAGAAAAAAAGGATAAGTAAGCTAGAACAGGCTTGTAGGATGGTGCAGTACATGAAATAAGATGGTAGTTTTCCTCTGTGTGGGTGGGGTGGAGCCTATAGTTCATTTACTGTGGAGAGCAAGCTATATTATCTTCATTTCATTCTAGTATAAACTAATGAGGCATGCATTAGCTCACTTGCTTCTGCAACCTGAGCTGCCTATTAAACTCCAATCTGATTAGGATTGCTTTAGTAAATGACGTGGAGAACATGTGATTACAACGCACCGAAAAACCTCAGTGGGCTCCCTCCTCAACATATCAATCAAGTTTTCAACCCCTCTATTATTATTTTTTGTGAGTTACTGTGTGGCTCAAAGGATCGAATGTCACATCACAGTTTCCCACCTGTCTCGTCAGTTATTATTTCTTTATACTAACATAGGTTTCAATACTTAGCTGTAAATAAGAGACGTTTATACTGATTTAGAATCAGCGTATATTTCCCAACCTGTCTGCTGACTAGTTAATCATTATTAGACAAAGTTACAAAGCTGACTTTAAATCAGAGAGTCCAGGCAGCCATTATCCTTCTCCAAATATTTACCCCACTTTGACATAGCTGAGCTGTCTGTGCTGCACCGAGCAGATACACAGGCAACAGCAAAGGCTGCACTCTGGGGTTAAGGCCAAGTCTAAGGCCAGTGAACACCCACACGCACGCATACGTATATCGTACGAGTGCGAACGCGGACACACGCACCACGAGTTTCTTTTAATTCCATGACCTAGATGAAAACTTGTTTCTGACTGATTGTCTTGCTTCAGGCTTATATCATCCACATCTGATTAGTGTCATGAACATCTTCCCATGAAAAATCGCAATTTAACTGGTCCTGCTGTTTCTGGTGCAAATATATTCCCCTTTCTAATTCCCTCAGCATGCACTCTACAAGCATTTTTAGTGCAGGACACATGTTTGAGTGCGCCAGTGTGTGTTTGTCTATGCCTGTGTGTGTATATGTGTGTGTGTGTGTGTGTGTGTGTGCCATGTAAAAAGGATGCCAGAAAGAGAGAGAGAGTGGCTGTTGGGGAAATGACTGGGTTTGGGTGTGACCTGCTCAGCTATGCACTGGCGATCATGTGAGACCTGTTCTAATTATACACTTCTCGAGAAGAAGGTCGATCCTCTCTCATGGACAGAAAGTGTGTGCACATGTGTCCAAGAGGTGCACTAGTGTCTGTGTGTGTGTGGTTGCAGAAGGTGCACGTCTAGTCATGGGGAGTGATGTGGATTCATGGAACGCAACTAAATGGAGAATTTGTCCTATTTTATCTGCTTAACCTGTGTGAGAGTTAAGTAGGACAAATGATTTTTGTCAGTGAACACGTTTGCGAGTTTATGAAACAGTAGAAGCGTAACAACGTGGCGAGGGCGTCTGTGCTTACATGTTTTATGTTTCGGCCTTATCTGCTGGTGTATGCATGCAAATACAGCAACAGCCTTTGTTTCCGATTTCCCCCATTCTTCCTTTCTTTCTCTCGTGCTCTCTCCTGCTGTTTTTTCCACTGTGGGTTTTAGAGACCTGCTCTGTTTTTCATTACCAGTGGAAAAAATGGGGCGATTGGTTAAAAAAAGTATCACCCATCTCCATTAATACAAAAGTCCTAGTGGAAAATGAGACCAAACTACTAAAATAGGCCCCCGGGTTCCTTCAAATAGTTCCATATATCTGCCAGCTACTCCTTTCCAGCGGCTGGCATCGACCTCAGCATGAATGACAATTTAAACATATGTTCACTTATCAAGATCCTTCTGCCGCTAGATAAAAAAATCCACTGCTTTCTCAGTGAGTGCGGTCACCGTATTCAACTACGGGGCTTGTGAGGTCTAGATAATCGCTTGTGTCTAATGCTTGTAGCAGTTCCATTACCAGTTTCTTACAACTTGTACCTTTAAGTTTTGGCCACCATCTTTATTAGTTATCATAACGTTTTTCACACCCAATTACTTTCTCAGATCTAGGAAAACAGCAACATCAGATTGCAGGTTGTAAACAAGACTGTTAGCCAGATTATCTACTTCTGTGTGAGGATGTAAATGCACAAATGAGACCAGATCAGAAGTGTTTGCCACAGTAACGCATTATATGGGAAAATAGCGTGCATATGCAGCTATACTATACATGATATGTAATGATTAAATATAATGTATAATTAATGTCTTTTTAAAACCAGTCTGACCATGTGTCTGTGCGTGTCTCTTGCCCTGTCTAACTTCTTTTTGGAAAAGCTGCCACATCTCCAGATTTTTCAATTTAACTGGGAAATCTCTAGAAATCAGGAAGTATGACGGTGGCAGTTTCCATCAATAGGAAAGATGCCCAAAACTATAAAAAGAGCAGTCAAGAATTATTTAATTCTGCTTGTCATTTTGACCCACATACACACACACAAACACATGCAAGGCATTAGCACATTGTGAGGAAACTTGGGAAGAGTTCAGCATGGGCCTGACAATGTTCCTCTGTCCACATCTGGTTATAAACACTGTTCTCTGAGTCGACTCACACACGCTGTCCTCATCATAACCCTGCCCTGCTCGCTCACTGCCAATGACCACGAGTCACCAATGTCTGCAGGGGCAGAATACAAACAGAAGTGCAAAAAAAAAAAAAAAAAACTTATGTGTTTGTGTGTCTGTGCTGGAAAATTTGGGTTGAGGTCCGCCCATCTCTAGAGATCCTGGGCTCTGATAAAAAGACAGATTGTGAAAGAGTAAGAATGAGAGAGTGAGAGAAAAAGAGGTGTTTGCTTTCCTGCTGCTGTCTACAAATGGAAAATTACTGCATACGGTGCCCCAAATCTGCCCCCAACCTTGCTCTAAAACACATACACACACACACACACACATATGCAGACAGACAGAAACCCCCTCTAACTGCCCCTAGGCCTCTGCACAGGAAGTGGTTTGACTGAGTGAGAGCTCCATGATGACGCTATCACTTTCGGTCCTCTCTAACTGTTGAGACGTGTCGCACTCTGGGCATCCATATGAATTTGTACATGTGACAGTCCTTTCATCTGTGTTTTCCTATTAGAAACCTGGCACATAGAGGCGTTTATCACTTCCAGAGGGCCTGTGCTAATGTAGCAAATTCATGCAACTGTGTTTATGTACAATGTCATCAGTTGGGAATTCGAATAACTCCTAAGTGACTCCTGTTTGACATCAGTGCAGTAAACACTGGCTAAAATACTTCAGTCTGTCTTAGAAAATTCCACAGTGATGTGTTAGAAACGCCTGACTTCCACTTCCTGAATCTGAAAAGCTGAACCCACCCCTCTTTCTGTTCCCTTGATCACATGTTCCAGTCACCTGACCAGAAAGGGGCGGGACCAAGCAGAGCACATGCCCTCAGCAGATGATGTTAACTATAAACTACTGCTTTTTCCAGTTTACAGCTCCATATTTTCCCATAAACTACTTGTCAGACTGAATGTGTTGAGTGCTCTCTCTGTCTGAACTCTGACCTCTAGCCATCCTCTTCACCTCCTTTCATTTTCTTACCTTGAGTGAGTCGAAGCAAGCGATGACCCGTCCGTTGTCCACCTGACAGCTCTTGGCCGGATGAGCGAACTTGCACTCCTGGTCAGAGCGTGAGCACGTGCCCCTCTGGAACTCTCTGCATACCTCCAGTGTCAGCCACTTCGTGTCACGGATATGAGCTATGTTCATCGCCATGGCAACACGCTGGTAAAATGTATTCCAAGCTGAAATCTGTTTAAGCGTGAATAAAGTACCTCTAGTGTTTTAATCCACAACTTCAAGGTCTTTTTGTTTGTTTGTTTGTTTGTGTGGTTAAAGTCTGTGACACTTGCGTGTGAAGCTGAAATGAAACATTCAAAAAGAAAGAGGAGCTCCTATTGATTGAGATGGCTCCTTGTCCAAAGTGAAATGTTACAGCACGATGTTTCTCTGGGGATGTTATTGGATCATATTCTTGTTCCAACAACCACTGACAAAGTGATAATATCCAGGAGATGACTTAGCCTAACAAGTAGTTACCACTCTTGGCTTGACTTTTCACTGTTTATTGCTCGTCGAACGGTCTCATCTACAGCATTCATGAGCCAAGGTGGCAAACAGATGGACAGGCCGAACCGAGAGCCCTCTGGTTAGGTGCAGTGAAGCAGGCAACAAAGGTGATAGTCTGGGTGTAGCCTGCTACAGGTAGGTTAAGGACACTGAGGACCGAGTGGAGGCTTAGAGGGTTGAAGGCGAAGGTTAAAGGCAAGGTGGGTGAGATGCTGCGTGGGCCTGGTGGTGTGTCGGGCTGCTGTGGTAAGGCTGGTCAGCTGGTGGAGAGCAGGAGGAGAGCTGAGGCTGGAGCCCTGCCGCGAGGAGGAGTGGATGGTGATGATGGTGAATGGACGAGTGTGGCCGGAGCGTAGGCTGTGGGGAGGGTGTGGTCGCTGTCCTTGTACTCGTGTTACCGTGGCAGCAAGCGAGCGAGGCAGGGGGGAGGGAGGGTGGAGCTTCAGCTGTAGAAGCAGGTCAAAGCTGCAGCAGACATCAGGGAAGGCACTTCCTCTGGGGGGAGAAAGAGAGAGAGAGAGAGAGAGAGACAAGAGAGGGAGAGACAGAAAGACACATTAGTCTGATGAAACACGTCCAAAGAAAGCTTCCACCTTTATTTTCTCACTCATTTATCTTTCACAGGAGGTTCTGACCTGCAGTGGTTTTAAAGTCATGCCACTGCTAAGCTTTGCAGCTGTAGGAATGAAGAATATGTAAAAATGTCAGAAATGCCGGGGTGTCAGCTAAAACAAATAATACTTTCACCCGCCCAGCGCTCTAAACACACACGGTGCGCACACACGATCATCACACCACGCCACGCCACACACACACACAAAAATGCACAAAGCAGCCATTCACAACTTTTCCACATCTCCTGGTCGACGCAGGAAAATCTGATCAAATCCTGTATCACTTACATTTAAGTACAGCAAAGCCGACCACTGAAAATGTGTTTAGAGGTGAAAGAAAGGAAGAGAGTGAAAGCAAGGAGGAAGTCAAGGCAGGGCATGAGGGAGAAGAGGTTAGTCATTTCCCTTCTTGCGAAGAGGTGTGAGAGTGGGGACCAATAAGAGCTAGCAGAGTTGCAGCAACATTCTGGGCTGAGCGCCAGGTGAGAGCAGGGGGCGGAGCAAAGAGGAGGCTGACCTGCCTGCTACTGGGGATAGAGAGAGAGAGAGAGAGAGAAAGTGAGAGAGACAGACAGACTGAACTAATAACTCTGCTCAGTATTTCAATGAAACTTGAATCCTCGTGAACAGATGATAAATTTCTTGAAGACAAACAAGCTGTCATGAGAGGCCACGCTGCACTGATCTCACACACACACACGAACCCGTCTGCTGTGATAAACACGCTTATTATTTCACTTTCACAATCCTCCATTAATTTAATATAGAAGATCATGGGTCGTTGTTTTATTTTTTTTTTTTGTTCAGAATTTTGCAGTGCTGCCAGTGGTTTCTATTTTTGGTGAATGCATTGTAAAGGGTTTGCTGGGGGAATTTGAATGATTGGGCTCCCGGGGGCCCATTCTGCTCTTATCGCACAGGCAGGGTAACTCACCACACCCTGTGTAGAGAAATCGCTTTTCCCAGAACAGCATGTGCACCTTCAGCAATCCTTACGAACTGCTGCTAACTTTACAGCACTGCAACACTGTAACACGCTACATCAGAGCCCTGCAGCAGTGCAGCCCAGGTCATGATGACCAAGCAACATGGATATATATGTTGGAGAGAGAGAGCAAGTGAAGGAGGAAGCTGCTTAGTTTCACCTTGGATGACCCATATGATAGCAAAAATAGCATCGCTGCTACAAATGACCTTTGGAATGCTAGCATAATCGCAACAGAAATGTTACAACCGCCCTGCCCTCATCATACACACACACACACACACATGGGCGCACAGATAAACACGGCAAATAATCTTCCATATCATACAGTCTAGACAAGACACTAAAATAAATTCAATTTTCAATAAAATACAAACATGAAAAGATGTATCACGTCATTGCACAATATTTTCAAATGACAGATCATAACATTTTATTAAATACTGCCATTTTTTAAATGAGAAACAGTAATGTTTTTTTTGTCAGTTTAATAGCCCTCTCATGCCAGGACACATTTTTGACCAAGAGCGACTGGACTGAATGTCTTGTTTTAGAATAAAACCAGTCCAACACATGCCGCTTTAATGTTTTCCTTACTTAGGGCAGGCTTCTGTTCCCATGAACTTACTCATTCATCATTTCTTCTTCATTGCTGTGAAAATGCCAAGTCAGCCAAGTTTAATCTTTCTGTGTAACCCTATATTCCCTGGGACCTGTGTTTTTAATATCTTTTAATGTTGATGTTACTTGTATTTATTAGTACGGCTCATTCTGAGACAGATGAAAGCAACACGCATTTACTCCACAAATATACCTTGTTATAAGTTGAAGTCAGGTAAGTAACGCCCTTTTGTAAACTTATTAGACTGATCTCAAGCCACAGCTGGAGATTAACTAATGAGGAACAGAGGCGCTTTTTATATATAGAGATGTATTTCTTAAATTGAAGGCGCCAGAGGCTGCCTTCAATCAAATGAGAAAATGCGATGACTTGATACATGAGAAGCTGACGACCCTTACGTTCTTGTGTGGCTGCCTAATCGGTTTCTATGGTTTCTCTTAGGGATAGACGAGCAGACATTTGTGTGAGAGAGAGACAATGTACTGTGGTGTAAGACAGTGCCAGGGTGATAATGAGGGCTCATCATGATCCATCATGTCTGGACATGGCCATCCTTTCCCTATTGATTTCTTCATCACGATAGTCTTTCATGTCAGTATGCCACTCCCTCTATCTAATTCCACTTGAACTGTCAGTGTTCTTTGTCTCCAAGGCATCCATTTCAGAAAGATGACTGTTTAATATGATCTACTTCTCTCTTCTAACCACTGACTTTATTCTGTTTTAACCAGTGGATACTTGACTTCTTTGGTATTCCTGTTCTTTCCACCCCCTCCACTCCATCCACGCTTGTGTCTTTGTGCCCTCAGTGTGACTGTCTGGCTTGCGTTCCCTTCCAGCATCCTCATCAGCACTCCCCTCTAGATTCCAAGGTCTTGCTAGCTGGTGCAAGGTCAACCAAGCTGGAGGAAGGGGAAATGGCGAGAGAGCCAGCGAGAGACCGTATGCTTCCCATCACCCTTTTCAGACACGTGGTAGAAACATTACATGGTTGCGAGAAGAGGAAGTATGTCTTCAGTATTAGCACATCCCCATCAGCTCACAGTCACGTGACACCCGCATATGCCTCAACGGCTCAGACAGTTTCTGACATGAAAAACAAGCCTGCCCGTCTTTTCCTTCTCTTTGTAATGAGTCAAACAACAAATCTGTTCTCAACGCTGTCGAAATACACCCTTCACCTCCACTAAAGCGCAAACTATGCATAAAACCTGCCAGTGCTTTGCTTGGTGGACTGTGATGGATGGTTCTATGATGTTATGAGGTTTTCTTGGACACAGAAAGCTGTTTAGTTTTGAAAGCATGTCTCAACTGATTGAGAAGTTAGTGCAATCAAGGCAGCATACTAATCTGGGCTGGGCTTGAAGCTGTCATTGTGACCGACTGTTAGAGACAACAAGGAAGAGGGTGTGGTTCACAGTTATGATAAGACTTCCTGAAAAATGACTGAATGGTAGATTAATTGTTAAGTTCAGCATGGCATGATACAATGGGTCATGAGTCACTAGAGGCACTATTCTACATGCATAACGAGAAGGGGCAAACTTATGCATTATAAGTGGCAATAAAACTGAAGGACAGTAAAGGACAGATATAAATATATACCATTTCTTCAATATTGTAATATCTGCTATGGCAACCGAACCAATGCACCGCAGCTTCTAGCATGAGCCTTTTTTCAGCTTTAACTGCGGAGAAAGGGGCATCCATCTTCTATGGTTTTCTGCCAGTAAAAGGGGAAGTTTCAGCATATTGACAGAGGTGTAGTCAGGGTGATAGCATGCTGAGACAGGTCATCACAGTGGAGGACGCTGGAGGAAACGCAACCCCCACGGGCCTTGCTTCTGCTGCTCCATGTGCCCAGATTATAGCATGTCAATGTTGCCCTCACTGACCTTTACGTCTAGTGCATACAGAGACATGTGAGCATGTTCTCCTCACTGTCTCTGGATCTTTCTTGAACAGACGACCCTCATGCATCTTTAAGCCATAGCTCTTCTACGACACCTCTCATATTGTTGAGGTCACACCAATTAGGGGTCTGCATAAATGAATCCACAGTTTGGTTCATTATGAATAAAGACTGCTGATGAAATGCAGCCCATTCAAACATGAATGCTCCACAGCGTAGTTACTTGGTCGTCCTCACCATAGTTGGTATTGTTAATATTCTCTCTCACGTCAACGTCAAGTCATCATCTCATCTCAACTATTAGTTTTACTGACTTATTTGTCATTGGATTAAGTAACGTGGTTCTGAAAGGGACACACAAGAAACAAAGCCTATTGAACCCCCTGAGAGCAAACCTCTGGAGACAATGAGATCTCTTGTTTAGCATACATGGACAGAGCTCACACACATGCGCGCACACACACACACACACACAAACTGACAAGACACACAAACGCAAACATATACAAACACACAAACCACTATGTGTCCTGACACTGAGTATTCTTAAGCTGTGGTGAATATCTGACTGTGTGCAACACTGCATCTTTGTGTCCGTATGTGTGTGTGTAAAGATGTGGTGAAGTCAGCGGACAGCGGGGATAATGGCTGGCCTTACGGTTTAATGAGTGGCTCATTGGCTCAAATTTATTTTCAGCGTAGATAGTGCTGAGATGTGATTTCCACGTATACAGACAGGTGACAAATTTCAGAAAAATCTGCATTAAAGAGCAGGGAAGCATGGCAATGCTATAAACAACTGGAGAACATTAAATCAACATGAATGTATAACCTCAGCAGTCACTGGATCTCAACCTAATAGAGCACCTGGGGGATTTTGGGTGAGGATATTAGATGAAGCAATATATTTTGGAGGAGGGATTTTGCTGAATTAAACGTCAGCCAAATCTATGCTTTACTGAAATGAATATGTTTAAATCATGGAGATTACCTCGCTAAAATATTGCTCATGTTGCTAATCTATCTATTTTTATCCATCTGTGTACATACATACATGTTCTGGTTGTTATCGCTAAGACAAAAATAAAAATATACAGGCAGGAACATATATCATAGGACAATGAAAAAGAACCAAAATAATTAGTTTTGTGTAATATTCCTTATTGAGACCAAGGCCCATGTTCAGCCTCTTTGTCACCAGTTTTATCTTCAGCTCAAGTTATCTGTAAAATTCTCATTTAGGTAAACATGCCTATGTATGTAGTATGCCCACATGCTTGTGTAGGGGCCTGCTAAACACTGAGGCAAACTGACAGAGTTGTGGCCATAGAAACAAAGAAGATAGCAAGGCAGCTGGAAGGAGACGGTGAATTAGAGGAAAAAGAAGATATGGCCTATGTGTTTTTAAAAGTTACAACTGCCTGTCTCTCTTTTAGAGATGGAGAGTTTGGAGATGTCAGGGCTGTGAGTGGGAGCCGATGCACCTGGGGTGAAGAAAAACAAGGGCAAGGCTTGTGTTGACACGTGTACCTCTGGACAGAATAACAAAGAAATAACTAGACACTTATTACTGACTCCACAAACAGCGGCTTCACACACCACTTGCCCTGCTTATTAGGAGTGTTGTGTGGTTCAGGTACAGGTGAACACTGGTGCTTTTCCACTCTGTATACAGAAGGCGCTTGAAAATGACTACTGGTTACCTTATATGTAGTATGGCGAGTTAAAGACCCAATTAAATTAAATTACTGGCGTAATAAAGAAGTGAGTCTTCCACAGTTGTTGAAGTCAGTTCATTTTTAGCTTAACTTTGAATTTCCTTGAGTGGAAGGTGTCTTACTCAGCCAAACCTGTGTCAAACTGTTGCTCAGAGTGGTTGAAATGTGGTCATAACACAGTAGGAACATACAGTGAAGCCCTCGTGTAATAAAAGCTTAACCTGTCAGCGCATATTCAGTCATGCACATAATCCTGTCTGTAAAGCAGGTCTTAGATTATAGGCAACGCACATTCATGCAGAGTGATATGCACCTGAATTTGCATACACAAGCATACAAAGAGTCAGATGTCTGATCTTTGGCATTATTACCTACTACAGACTGACAACAGCTGGTTCCTCAAGTTCCTGCTAGACAGAAATTGACAGTCAACCTGCAGCAGCAGCTACCGATGGGATTTTAAGTCCCAACAATGGAATCTGCAGCACATCTGTCTATGTTGCTCATGCTTGCATGTGTGCACATACTTGTGTGTGCGAGCTACTGTCTGAGCCACACTGAATCCCTCTAAGTCACAACAACAACATTCCTCATCATTGCCCCAACCACAGACGCACCATCAGGAGGAAGCCCACAGAGGCCAGAGGGAGGAGGGCAGAGGTGGTGAGGAGAGGGACAAAGAGAGGAGAAAAGGGAGTAGAGGCTAGAGTTAAAAGCTCTGGAGGTTCTCTGGCTGTAGCTCTGTGTTTTACCAGATGTAGGACCTGCTATTATTCAGGCAGACGTTTGGCATCCACGAAGGAGCAAATATTTACAAAAAAACGTGAAAAAATGAGTATTTAAGTCTGATAAATAGCCAGATATAATCGCTGCGAAAACATTTTCGGCCCATTTATCTTTGTATGATCCACACAGGCTGACTTTACTACAGAAAAGACGGAAAAACATTAAGGGACGATCACGCGTTATCTCCCAAAGCCTTAGAAAAGTAGGGAAGCTACTTACTTCTACTCCAGTTTAAACATCGACAAGTAAAATCCCTCCATTTACTGGGTCTCCTTCTCCCTGTCTCTCTCGTTCTTGCACCTCTTTCCTTCTCCCTTCAACTTTCTTCCTCTCTCTCAGTTACTCCCCCTCTGTCAGACGCATGCAAACACTCACTCAGTCTCACACACACACAAACACACACACACACACACTAAGGCACACACTCCCACAGACAGAGTCACCCTCTCACACACTCTCTCTTCCCGCGACCCGGAATGCTTGGCAAGATTGTACTGTACTGAAATACTGTGCTCACCATATAAGGTAGCAGCGGCTTCACATGTCACACATAATTTACATGCAGTGGGGCGGGAGTTTGCCTTACACAGTATACACACATGGAGAAATACACATACACACATGCAAAGCCATGCTTTCCCCTTTGGCCTGACGCAGCAAAGGAAGTAAAAGAGACACAATTTTTTACCATTCTCCTTGTTAACCAAGCCCCGGAGGATAACTCCCAACATGTCTAATGTTGAGTCAGACGAAGGGAATGAAAGCTGAGTGGGCGATCTATTGATCCTCTCCACTGCTTCCTGGAACAACCACGGCCCTCCAAACACACACACGCACACACCAGCAAATATCCTTGCTAACTAGCGCTACCCTCAGGAAGTAGCTATTGTGTGACCGGCTGCTTTGAGCCAAGAATGTGTCTGCGTGTGTGTGCATGTGTGTGCGTCTATATCTATAAAACAAACCGTAACAAATAGATGTTAACCCTGTGGCCCACATACTAGGTGCACACACACACACACACACAGGCAGCAGACACTAAAGCAAACAATCCCCATATCTCTACCTATGGTCCACTGCACAGGCGCTACTTTGGAAAGTAAAGACTGCAGCACACACAGGAGGAAAGATCTAGATAAACCAATGAGACAAGGAGGAGGGTTGTGAACCAAGCTCTTACCTCTCACATTGCTCTCCAGGTTGTGTGTGTGTGCTTCCGCGTGTCGATTGACTCTGTGTGTTTATGCGTGTGTTCAGACAGGCCGCGACAGCAGACCCCCAGGCACCGGCTGGACCATTCTCAGGCAGGCAGGCAGAGCGCAGCAAGGCAGAGGGACTGGCAGAAGAGAGGCAAGCGAGTGAGCGAGTGAATCAGCAGCGAATGAGTAGAGGAGCTGTGCGGAGCCGAGCACCAGAGTGAGAGAGAGAGAGAGAGAGAGAGAGAGAGAGAGAGAGGGGGAAAGAGAGTGAGAGAGGAGGAGTGTTTGTCTGTGTGAGTGTGTGTGTGTGTGAGTGTCTGTGTGTGAGTGTGTGTGCGCGCGCGTTGCAGCGTTGGCTGTGCGCTAGTGTCTCCCCTCCCCTGCCTCTTGAAGTGGCTGAGCTGGGCTGTGCTGAGCTGTGCTGAGACGTGCTGGGCTGTGTCTCTACTGACTCCCCAGCCTCTGGATCGTCTGTCTGCTGCCCGACCAGAGTGGTGTTCGCTGGCAGCA
>OMNW01034710.1:3788-28348 GCA_900303245.1 Selene dorsalis | reverse complement strand
AGCAGTAGCAACAGCTGTGGAGGAGGAGGAGGAGGAAGAACGGGAGGAGGAGGAGGAGGAGGGAGTCCGCACTGGGCACACAGATCCTGCAGTCCTCTCTCCCTCCCTCTTCCTCACTGAAGGATAGCCACGCCCCCCCACCCCAAAACAACACCAGGAAGTGCTGGCTCGGTTACAGCAAAACTGCCCTTGCCTTTCCAGTGAGGCTGAGGAAGGAGAGAGTGACGAAGGGGGGGAAGGAAAGATTGAGAAAACACAGTACGAAGATAAAGAGAGAGAAAAGAGGGGGGATTAGTAAAAATTAGGATAAATCTAAAAGCACAGGAAGGGCATTAGAAAGTTAAAGCTGTGGTGTCACCAGTCAAGCAGATAGAAATACAGAAACAAGGGACTTTGAGGTGAGGAAGAATAAGGAGAAAAACAGCAGCTGGAAAGAATGAATACATTAAGGATTGTGGGGGAAAGAATTATGGAAAGATTTACAAAGAGTTTGTGACAGATTAGGCCTGGCTTCTCTCTGGATCACCTCTCTCTTTTCATACGGCTTTTCTGCTGTGGCATGCAAACCCTCAGACACCTCAGCTCAGCCTCACACTCACAGCTCTTGCCCACAATATAGAAGCAGGACACCCTGGACTGCAATGAATCAAAGTGGACTCTGCTAGTAGGCGGTTGCTAATTCAGAGTAACACAGAGTGTGTAAATACTTAAATAACTATTCACAAAAAAAAAAAGCAAGCAGTACAGTTTGGTTGCGGGTCAGCAACATATTATAGAAAGGCTAACCGAGGCATCGCTGAGGTAACTGCTGTTGCCAACTCTCCTGTATTGTTGTTGACTCAAGGGTTCTGTCGGCACAACCCAAGCATCCAGGGGAAAGCCAGAGAGGCTAAAGGAGCCTCCAAGAATTTGATTTGGACCTGATGCTGCAATATCCGGTAGCCATGGAGATAGTGGCCTTGGCATCTGCAGGAATCTTTACAGATTTTGAGCTGTGTGCTGACGCCAAGTTTTTCTGACTGATCCTGCATGTCATCTGTGACTCCCTTAATATAATTGTGATCATGAGAAAGTGCATTCATAATATTGGAATATTGAAAATTGCTTTGTATTGTATTGTATTATCAATGTATTTGGATTTTTATAGAGAGAGAAGATTCGAGTTACAGTGCTGCAGCTGAATCCACTTTGTCTGAGATCGCACCTGCACCTATGTGCTGACACATCAGCCTGGTCATAGGGAGATGTAACAACTCCCTCCCTCTTTGGTTTATTTGCATATACATGTGTAACGCTGCGAAAGAATATCCCAGTGGTCCTCCTATGTAAAACTGTCACGCCTCGGCTGTCTTTCTGTTCCACTCCGTTCCTCCCTCTGTCTCTGGACCGGTTTCTACCGCTGCACAGCTCTGTTTAATACAAAGCTGGTGATAAGTCATCTCTAATTTACACAGCAGGCCCTTAAACCCCGGGTGACAATCTGTGGTGGAGCCCCAGCTGCAGTGCTAACCCTTTACCTAGCCAATATTCTGGTGCAACGTGCCTGCACACTCACAGAGCAATAACACACTGCGTAGCCTACCTCAGACAAAAGAAGGATGTCACAGTGCTATTTTTGAACTGATCAAATTTTGATGGACAATGGCATTATTAGTCACAACAGCAAAGTGCATGCCTTGATCTATTTCAAACCATCATTCATTAGTGATGGAAGGAGCTCTATTTCCAACCATGAGAACAGCCCTGCATGAGCACATAGGATATGCCTTTTGGATTAGCGAAGCCATCTGTTTGACTGCTCATCAATGGGAGCAGCAGGTCATGCTAACCTGCCATTGAAGTTTTTCCTTGACCCATAATGCAGAAACATGATGACTGATGTTGTTGTGGCGCAATAGGAGACACATTAGCGATGCTTCCAAAAGATCTGGGCTCTCTGTGAAACTCTGACACTGACGTGGAATTTCCCCTCTTCTTCAACTGCAGCTGAGAGTGCGCCAGTGCTTCTGCTCCTTTCTGCATCTTTCTTTTGCTCCTCTGCAGTGCCACTCCATATTTTCTATTCATTATCATTCTTAATACGCCATCTCCAAGTCTGTCTTTTGGTAACTGCGTCTCAATGGGGATGACTACATTTTAATTCCCCTAAACTTCCCAGTTGAAACAACCACAACCGCTTCTCTATTTGTCACAACCCACAGGACTATATTCCCCTCGTCCAATTAGTCCCGAGCCAAGCTCCGCAGTTGCCAGATGGTTTGCTCATTCGCTTCAACAAGTATTATTTTCAGGTTTCATTCTGCGTAAAATCTGATCAACTGTACATAGAAGCCTATTTCTCCTTTTCAACTTCTTTTTTCTTTATTTGATGTGACATCGGCCATGTTTTTTAAACTTCCTATTTGACATGTCTTGTATCTCACAGATAAGCGGATGATGTGACCTTTGTTCTCTAAAGGGTCAATGAGGCCGCGGAGAGCTGTTCAAGTTTTGAGCAAAGAGCAAGAGGAATCAACATAGTGGGGTTGAGAAAACTGCTCACACACATACTGATGTTAACAAACCGAAAACAGGAAGGAGAGTGTGTGTGTGTGTGTGTGCGTGTGCGTGTGCATGTGTGGTTGTGTGTGTAGGTAAAGGGGAATTCCACCAGCTTTACACATCATGATCAGTGAACTAGTTCAGGTTATGGTAACTATTAAGTGAAAACTGTGCAGAGTTTTCTGTGGTTATGGAGGGGAGTTTGTCAAGTGTGAGAACATAATCCTCGTGATATCACCATCAAATTGCATTATAGGGACTGAAGGATCCAGACATTTTGGAACTTGATACACATGTGGGACAAATATCACTCGCTGTCTTAGCTGCATTAATTTTGTTCATACTTTTTTTTTTCCTTTCAAAGACCCACAGATGTATGCCAGTGAATTTAAAAGAGTAAAAGAGTAAGAAGCTCAGAATCTTCTAGAAAGTTCCCCATGAATCACCTTATGCCAACACAGTCTAGCATGGATGACCCCTTTGCCTCGGTCAAACCATCAAATCCCTAACCTTTTACCTTTGTCCACCCCACTTTTCTTGCACTCCTGCCTGATGAGTGCAACTTTCCACCTTAAGCTTCTCTATCATCTCAACACTCTGCTATTTCCCAGCTCTCTGTAAATGACACTGGCTGACTGATGTGAACTCTCACTCCACTGAGGAAATGTCCCAGAGCTTTTGTGTGCCATACTCTGACAGCTCATCTATCACTAAGGCCGCAAATACATATTACACTCCCATTACAGACCATCACAGCAACAACTGTAACAGTACACAGCGTTGCAGAAAGACCCACAGCAGGGAGCAGCGTTCAGTATCAGCCATTTCCCTATAGTTTATCTGGAGGCTGCAAACAACTTCTGCTCATGTGTTACTTTAGATTGTGTGATAAATACACTGCATACACACAGACGCCATAAAAATGCTACACATTACTAAAATGTGCATGAAAGAGGGAAAAGTTGTAAATGTGTGTTTGCTGACAAATACCCCTGTTCTAGTGTGAATGTGCAGTTATGTTTCCCTGCAGCACACTTTGTGGTTTTCTCTTAACTTCTTTCCACTTTGACGCAGCGAGGGGAAGCAGGTGCAATTCGAGTTGTCAGGTTTGAAATACAGAGAGAGGAAATAGCACAGTGTCTTGTCCCCATATGACACCGCTGTGCATGTGTGTGCGCGCACAATTCAAGTTTGCAGCTTATCTTGGAGATAAAATGAAAAACGGATGGAAACTCCCTTTGCAAAGATGTCTTTCACTTGGGCTCTCAGCAGTTTTTCTGTCTAAACGTAGCCTGCAGATATACTGCTGCAAATACAATATAAAATCCTCTCACATCTTAACTGTCTTATAGACCCTTCATAGTGTAGAGGATAATAAGACACTGTTGCACACGGCTCTACTCCAGGCACAGGAACGTTCCTCCTTCGTAAAGCGTAAAAGAAAGTAAATGAGAAACTAAGTCATCACCAATTACGCAGCTACAGAATCGTGACAAATGCATCAAAACAACAACAAAGCAAAGAGGAACGCTGAAGTGATGCACTATATCTTTACACTGTGAAGTCACTGTCATTTATTCAGAGATATTTTACAGAGACATCTGCTTACCTGCGTGTCTGTCTCTCGTTGACGTGCCACTGGGACAGACGGAGCTACTTCAACACAGGTCACGCTGACGCAATGCATTGTGGGATGAACTGACATCTTCATTTCTCTCTTTTTCTGCTTCTCTCGCTCTCTCATAATAGCACCTTCTGCTTGGCAACGGCCATACCGCAAATGTGGTCAGGTTTAGAGTGAACCATCACTGCGCAACACTAAGTCTCCATGACAACCACTCCTTATCTCATTTACATCTTCTTCTTGTATTATCTACTGATGCCAAATATGGTCAGCTTGTTATTATCCCCGCCTCTCTTTGCATCTCACTTCATAACTTCCTCTTTGCCTCCAATTTCAAACTGTCAGTATACTGTATACACATGCTATATACACTCTGTGAAACATGTAAATGCATATGCAGACATGTACATGTTTGCAGCCTGTGAGTGTGTGAAAAGAGGAAGTTCCTGTGACATTAGCCTAGTTTGCAGCCTGAGAGATAAGCTGTGAAACAGCTTGGTAAATCAGGAAGTTGGGTTTTGTAAAGGCTGCAGTTGAGAGATGTAGAAAAAAAAAAGAAAGAAAGGGGCCATGCAGAATGTTATCACAATTCTCGCAGCAGCTACATCATCACAGCATTTTACTTACCCTTTTGGTTCTTCTTCGTAGAGGTTGGTACAGGCATTTGGCCTCCTCCTCTTCCTCCCCCAAGGACTGTGTCTATCAAACTATCACTGGAATGTTGAACCAGGCCCCTGGAGCCCACACACACAGCAACACTCAGCAGCACTCAGCACCTGTCTCCGACTGCCAGTACAGAGAAAGAGACACAGTCAATCACACTGGACAGCACAGCAAAGGGGAAAGAGCAGAGAAGAGTAGGAGTCAGACAACAAGCATTTTATCAGCAGAAAAGCATGTACCGAGTAGGTTGCACATTATGTGCAAAACATCACATGAGGGTTAATGGTATTAATTTGTTGACGCAATTCTTATCAAATTAATTATGACCTTTTGTCATATTTAACATAATGAAAAAGGTAAGACATGTTTCGTCAGTCTCATGTCTGTGTTTTCGTGTTGCTCAAGAGAGACCTGTTTACAACATAATGCTGATATCACACCGCATAGTTAAAGCAGCTAAAATAGGTGCAAACTTAGTTAATCTGACAATTTCAGAAACCATATTAAATTACTTTTTGCAATTTAATTAGAAGTTGAATGTGTAAGCACAGAGGCAAATATAGATATAATGTACAGTCGATTTTTGAAAGGTAGACGCAAATAGTATGAAGTCCCAGTTTAAATTTGGGAGGAACACAAGGATTCAAAAGAACATAATGACATAATGGATACTTATACTCCTTCAGGCATCTAAATATTCCTCAAAGGGAAACAAGATAGCATAGCATGTTATCTGTTCCCTGTGTCATTTGAGTGTATTTTTTAATTATCTTTTGACATTAAAATATTTAGCATCACAGAAACTTGTTATGTTATTCATATTTCTTTCACACAGGAAATTATCAAGAGACGAAACCTCCCATCTCAAGCTTCCTAGACATATCATCTCTCCATCTGACACTTTAACTTACACAGGCGGTGTCTAGAGAACCTCTGACGAAGCATCGGGGGCCCAGAGCACCAGCCGGCCTCCCCTCCTCTGGCTGCAGGGCTGGGGGGACTCAGAGGATTGGAAGTCAATGAAACCAGGCCTAATTTAGCCTCCACTGCTCTATGAGCTGCCAGGAATCAGAGTGAGACTCCTTCCCTTTTTAGGGCTCCCTGGACACTGCAGTCTGCAAGTGGCACTATTGCATTCCTAGCAACACCAAGGAGCTGGAGAGGGGAGAGAGATGACTGTCAAAATTTGTTATATGAAGGCGCCATTTTCTTGTCATCTACCTCTTAATGTTAAACTCTTAAAGTCATGATGTTGCACTGTGGGAACTGCGTAAATATAACAAATGTAATGACAAAGCACCAATTTAGCAAAATTACTCACACTGTGACGTTATCTAGTCTGTCTGTTTAGAAACTTTTACAACCATCTTATCTTTACACCACTTTTAATAGATATGAGGACACTTGGCTAGTGTAACTACCTGTCACAACAGGTTGCCATAAAATCCCACCAGTAATTAGGAGTGAAGACAGGACTAATCAGAGAGTCACTACACTACACTTACACTAACCAATCAGCCAGGCCCTGACACTATGTCATGTTATCTTTAATACCCCTGGCAGCACTGAAACTAAATGCTGCTGGCCTAGAGGTTTGTGTTTTCTCCATCTTGGTCTGGTTGTTTTTTCATTTGACAGAGATGCACATAACTTTTGCATTTGAGTTTTAAAATGAATTAATTTCTCAACTTGTGTGGTGTGAACCTTAGGAAATTTAGATTTTCTTTTTACATACACTGAATTACTCCAACATACTATGCACCGACTATGACAACACTGATTAAGAGCAAAGCAAAGTATGATAAGTTGTCATAAATTATATCTTTAATACTAAAAGCACTAAAAATGAAAGAAGAGGCAGGGAGAGGCTGTGCAGTTGTGAAAAAGACAGACATCATTAGTTATTAACCCTGGCAGCCCCTATGTTTAAAATAAATGGATTAGATGAGGATTACTCATTGAGCGTCGGCTCCTTTTGCATCCCTGTGTTTTCTGCTTGTGATATTACTACACATGTATTACTGAAGACAGTGATCACATAAGCCGTGGTATGGAATACACAACAGGATTATCTATGCTGGAGTGCTGAAGTCTCATCTTCGCCTCCCACCTCCTATAGAGAGCACACAAATACATGGCTGCTGTTTTACGACAAGTGTGTGGAATAACCCTGGCAAAGCCCGATTCAAAGTGACATAATCCCATTAGTCTATTCAAGGTCCCTGTCCGACCACCCTGTATAATGAGGAGATAAAGGCTACTAGGGCAAACGAATAAGTAACTGTTTTCATAAAGAGAATTATTCATGCCTTGTCTGTCATGGACAACTATTATTCAATTAACCCCCTCACAGGAATTGATTATTACAGTTTTAATGCACCTTTGTGTTTTATTACATCTTTTCTTGCACATCAGCTCCTTCACCAATTATTAAGTGGGACCAGTATTGTTTTCACCTTGAGTGAAGTGAGTGTGTGCGGTACTATGGCAAAATGTGGAGACACTGAGAACTTCCAAAGTTACATCTTTGAGTACTTTGTCATGAGTCATGTACCGGGATAGGGTCACAACCAAGATGTAGTCGTGAACCTTTACAAATGTGCATGTGTTTTCCTGTAAGCATTAAGTACTGATGTAATAAAGTTGTAATGACACCTAAGTACTAATGTAATATCAACATGTTTATGGTCATTGCTGATGGTGTAAGATTGTTTATAGTTTACCCTGCCTCCATCCCATCCAACCTCAGGCGTCTGACCTCCATATATAGAGCAGTTCTTTGGAAATCCTTGCAGCTCCTTGGAAATCCCCCCGTCACCTAACATCATTTGTGTGAACTATGAGCTCAGTAACTGTCATCATGCAATCAAATAAGGAACTTCATAGCTAGAGGTCAGTAAGAGGCAGATGGTATCAATGAAACAG
Source organism: Selene dorsalis (assembly GCA_900303245.1). Taxonomy (NCBI): domain Eukaryota; kingdom Metazoa; phylum Chordata; class Actinopteri; order Carangiformes; family Carangidae; genus Selene; species Selene dorsalis. Next base: position 20,595 of record OMNW01034710.1, on the reverse strand, counting down.
CCCTTTCACTGTGTCTAAGTCTTGCTGGTATGTTCAGATAACAGTCATCTGAAGGCACTGCAGTTAATTAATAATAAACAACAAATCGGGAACTAGAGTGGGTTGTCCAGTACCATGTTCATCCCTGTCACAATCATTCAACTGCACTGCTAAATATTAACAAGAGACCATCACACAACGGAACGCAGCCTTTGTTTTGATCTGTCTACACTGCCTATAATGTTTTGTGTGGCAGCACAGTTATGATACTACTGCTGTGAAATCTGTCCACAAACAGACATCACATCGACATCAGCACCTGCCAAGGTTGTGAAAATCGTCTCTGTGATAGTTTGGGCTTCAGTCGCTGTCTCCTAGTTCGTAACTAATAACTGACTAACTAACCAATACTATAGTAATGTAATTTTTATTGTTGGATGGGACATGGGAGTTTGTCAATTACAAACTACCAAACATTTGGTCTGATCACATTTCTACTGGTGCTTTAAAAGAGCTTTATATGATAGGTTTATAATTTTTGAACCCTGTCTAAAATCAGTAGTTGTAGTTACTGCTCTAATCCTTCCTCTGGTTCATGCTAGCCATTGAGCAACAGCTCCCTAAAGCATTTCCAGTGTAAGTAATGGGGTACACAATTCCAGACAGTATTCAGTTTCATATAATATCAGTGTTTAATTATTACACTTCCTCGTTTGGCGTAACACAGAAAAATGATTTCAATCTATATCAAAAGCATTTTCTATATAGCACCAGACCTTCCACTTAGTAACTTAGCAACCAGTGAACTCAACTATTGTAGCACTAAAACTAGCTAAGCTGAGTGCCAGACATAATTATATCTCCCCGCAGCCAATCACATAAGGCCCTGAGCCATAAATAACAGACTGGTCCCCTACAGAGCACCAGTCTGTGCCGAAAAGTCAACAAACACTTTCTCCAGTAGGCTAGCGGCTCTCGCTCACTACTGGATTCGTCCTGCTCAGAGGAAGACAAACAGAGGGGGAGAGAGACAGAGGCCTATAGGTTTACAAAGAGAAAGAGAGATAGAGAGTTGAGAGGAAAAGAAAAACAAATGCAGTCTGTGATTACTGAGTCATAATGAAGGCTGTTGGATGGGACTGTGGCTATGAGCTATGTCATTAAAGACGGTGCAGAGTGGCTGGAAAACCTACAGGTTTCTATTTGAAAACATTGGCACGCAGGAAGACACGGACACACAGCAATGCTTTCAAAATGTCCTTCCAAATTGCTTCTTCAAAGTTATTACAACATTTCACAAATATTACAGCAATAATCTCAGTAGCAGAAGCTCTGGTGTGAGTGGCTAGGGCTCCACTTTCAAGCCTTGTAACCCCGTGTGTGCTTTTTTGCCAGGCAGCTACCACAGCGCTCTGGGAAACAGCTTAGTCTCTGAGGCCTTATATTTAGATTTTACGACCAATATTGAATTCTAACCCAATGTATTTTCACCAGGGTGATTTAAGATGTCACCTCAATAGGGCAACAAGTTATGGCCGCAATTACAAACAGATCATATCACATCACGTGGCTGGAGGAGGAGGCGTTGGTACATTTGTTCATTCTGGGTGATGAGAGATGGGATTGGGAATGTGTTTGCACGTAAGACATAACCTGTTAAATAACGGAACACTTGTTTTGCTTAAGGGATGTGAGAAGGATTTGTGTAAATTTTTAAACTTGCAACAGTGCTTTTCAAAAATATACTCTTTTGTAAGAGCTCTGATTGTATCACCAGAAGTGACAACTTCACTAACATATCATTTCTTGACATATATTTATTGAAATATGTAAACATGGCTGATAGGGGTACCATGAGAGATCCTTGACATGGATCACATAATAAAAGCAGATGTGTCCTACATATCCCCTACCTCCTATGCTATTTGTTTTATTTAGCACCTCTCATGCGAGGAGGTGACACTTTCCAGACTTTAGTGTGATGTATCCTGTGAGTCATGATCTTTGTGACATATAAAGGAGGTTACAAATAGGTACACATCTTGACAATGGGATTAGAACAATGCTGGGCTTTTACTGTATGCTTCTGCTGGTTATCTTGTGCTATGATGAAGTTTACGTCCTTACTTTAACTGCATAGTCATTTTCATTTGGGGGAGGGGGGTATTCACTTTTTGATGTTGTGAAATGAAAAAGACAGATATAAAGAACAGTGCTTGCCTTTATATCACTGCTTTGAAAGCGATTATAAGCATTTTCTAAATTACTTTGTAATAATCATATTTCTCAGAGACAGTACCCTACTACCATTAAAACAAGAATAGATAAATCTCTTCAATCTCTGCATGCAAACCTGAAGGACAAAAGTATCTCTCCAGAGGTGAAGAGACTGTATGTGATGCTACAGACAGAACAGCCTGACCCCTCTCTCAGCTCCCAGGATGTTTTCCTCAAGCCTCCCTATTGGGATTCTGGTAGCCTACATTCCCTGTTTCAAGGTCGGCAGCAGTGGCAAATTAAATTACTTGTCCTGTTTTGTGGTGTTGGCGCCAGGTCAACAGCAACTTGGCTAAAATGATGAGTGCAGGATTTTGGAGGGAGCTGCATTTGTCCTGACCCTCCGGTGTCATGTTTGCAAAGCCAGTAGCAGTGATGAAAAGGGCTGAAATCAAAAGCAGTGTATTAAATTCTGCTTCTGTAATCACTTTTAAAAAAAAATCAATTACCACTGCTTTCAAATGCACCACTTTATATTGTCGTCCTTTTGGCTTACCCTGCTGCTGGAGGATGTCATGTGCTTGCACATGGAACCAAGCTTGAGTATATTAGTTCTAATTTTGTTAAAGTCATACCACGTCACACGCCACCTGCTGGGCATATGTGATACCACGTGGCAGCTGTATCACATTTAAATTAACGTCACTTTAAAGAGAAATATTTCACTGAGCAGAGGCTCCTCCGCAGTCATGATGTTTTCCTGTCACGTTAGCGTTCAGTCACCTCGTGTTAACTGTCTCTACAGCAGCATGTGAAGTTTATCTCTGTTGCTGAGGGGTTGTTATCAGCAGACAAACAGCTTACATACCATACTGTGGAATGAGAGGACCTCTGAGTATGTAATGTGGTGTCAAAACACGAAATAAGTAAACAGCCGATTAGGTTACACACCACTGATCAAACATGTCAGAATTCTGTTGCCAGTATCACCAGGCAATGTAAATCAATGAGGAGGCTCATAGTGACAAACACCAAATCAGCAAATACTGAATCTGTGTATTAAGTAATATGCAATTTGCTCATGCAATGTCTACTGCTCTATTAAATAGTCACGACAACTGTTGTTTATAAAGTGGCTGATCTCATCCTCACTACCAACAACGACACTAAAAGTTATTTCTGAGCACAAGCACATTTCCTGTGGCCAAACCACAGCTCAGTGAGTGCCATCCACATTAACAGTATCAGAGGATGTTACCTGAGAAGGGAAATGTACACAATGTGCACATATGTATGTGACTCTGTAAGTCACTATCTCTAATATGTCACTGGTGCGTGAGTTATGGCTAGGCTGAAGCTCAAGATCATATTCAGTGGTCAACCTTCAGTTTCTAGAAAATGAACTGTCTTAATATTAATGTACCTGTATGCATGAGGTTCAGTACACCTATGCACAGCCACAACCACAACCCTACAGTAGTTGCAGAGGTCCTCTACAGTGGCAAAGTGAAACACTGATATTGACAGTTAGAAACATCTATTGATTAAATGTTTAAATTCATTAAAATCTGTATTTTAAAAGTGAAGCTGAAATATTCAGAATAATGGTACTACAAATAGTGGCAGGGGCTACACAACTCCCCAGAAGATCTGCTTGAACACTATGACCTTGTAATATTATAATTTTTTTCTGTATGTTTGTCAATACTGCACATTTCCTCACCACATCAATTATTTATGTCCTTATGGTGTTTATGTTTTGGATGTCAGCTAGTCACGACCAGTGTCCCAGACACCTTTTTGTGAGGAAACCTATAAAGCAGCCTTGCATCATTGCAATCTGTAGTGCAAGGTGCTACAGACTTCACATTCTCAACCAGAAGGGGTCAGTGAAATAATGCTTTTCTGCTCTCTACTCTGTAAGCAGGTGTTGGGACTACTAAACACTAGAGAGCAGCAGAGCTGCACTGAACAGATGCTCACTGACTCATTATCCCCTCCTTATACAGCAACCAAGTATAAGCAGGTGTTCTTACTGTAAATTATCATATATTCTACATAAACATATACAGCAGACACCCAAATACTCTTTACATGGTGATAATAGTTAAATCTGCATTAGTAGGAATTAGATTTTACTGCATGCAACAAGGCTGTCTGTGTGAGCCCTAACAGTGAGGGCATTGGTGCAGAAACTGAGCTGGCTGTTTGGAGGTATGTGGTTGTCACATACTTTACAAATAGTCTATGTTAGCCACACTGAGAAGTTGTCTGAGTTTAAACAAGAAGCAGTTCACCCTATCACCCTGACAAACATAATTAGACCACAGGTAAGCCTCTCCCAAGTTCCTATTGTTGACAGAGTAGATGAATATTTAACAGGAGGAGGGAAAGTGGTAGGCATCGGATCACTAAGAAGAAAATAACACTCTCCCCATCATGTGACCTGACAATCAATAGTCTGATAACAGACTAGATGGCTTCTTTTGATTGGCTCCTTATTTCTTTGCTGACCCCACAATGCTGTGCTTTAAAAATCTACTTTGAATGAAACGGTCCTAATGCCTATTGACAGACAGTGTCTTTACAGGTCAGATGGGGTCGTGTGGTGAGATGGATGCACATGAGAGGGATGCAGAAAGGGTGGAAACGTGCGTGGTTAGCGCCGTGGACAGCGAACAGAGGCTCATCCAGGTGATCAGCGCGATGCGGACAGAAATCAGAAAGCTGGAGCTGGAGAACATGGGGCTGAGGAGGAGGGCCAGGGCTAACCTCCGAAAGACTGCAACAGTTCCCATCATTACAGCAGAGCCCACAGGTAGCTAGATTTGATACAGGCTGCTATTATCACTATAAATTATACATAATTAGTCCAGAAATCCATTATGTGATAATGAGGTTTAGTTTTTGTGGGTTTATTGTGCTTGAAGGTAGATTCTTAGTTTAATATTCGAATAGACTGTTAATTGTTAATCTCGAATAATTCAACTCTTAAATAGCTTATTTACCTTTTCAGGACTCACCTTTTTGATGTAAGAAATGCTCTTTGTCTTATGTAGAGAGCGTCGTCATGACCGTGAGAAGATATTCAGTCTTCCAAGCACTGGTCAGTCACCGGAGTTCGCAGGTGGACAATGTGAAGAGTGAGAATTTGACTGGAAAACTGCAACGATAACAATTATTATTTTCAAACTGAACGGAGGCCATGTTACAGTGAATACAGCATTATTTGAATATCGCCTCTCTGACTGAATGGTAATAGTGTTGTATGCTTTCACGACAAAAAAGATACCTGTCGATGATGTCCTGAATTAGCTTGATACAGGGTTAACCTCTTTGGTAGTTGAAGAAAAACAGTGCTAACTCTTAACCCTAACTTGTAACTGTCACTGAATAAAGTTTTTTTATGCTTTCTTGTCGTTATTTTTCACCTACAACCATGAATTTTGCGCCGAAACTACGTACTTACAAAGTTTTTGTCGAAATTTTAATATCACACCGACGTAACCGTTGAGCGGTTATGATCAACCTGTGGAGTGCACCTGTCACTGACTTTACCCTCGCGAGATTTCGGCGTTGCGCAGTGGAGTACAGCCGTCCGCCATCACTGCATCCAGGCTAACATTAGCCAAAAACCACTGGGAAGAGAGCGAGTGACAACAACATAACAGACACACAGACCGACCTAATTCCCAAAGGGGAGGTCACTGAGTTTCCCTGCCGCTTTCCTGGCATAGAAAGCAACCTCGCCGCTGCCTTTCATGTAGTCTTTAAGTCAACTTAGAAACGAGAGTCGTTCTAACTAACCATGTCCAACCTCAAAGGCGGCACCAAGAAGGACACCAAGATGAGGATACGAGCTTTTCCTGTAAGTATTTACCGGCTCCGTGAGGGCTGGGACGCTAAGTGTGAGACTCGAGTACCGGGGATGACAGGTTTTTATGCTAGCAACTGCCTGCTAGCTACCTGGTCAATCGAGAAAAAAACATGTCATTGTCAAATGAAAACTGCTACTAGCATGACACTTCACCTGAAGCACATCAACTATGTTATCAGCCCAGTTTATGAAACGTTAGCTGGTGTCTCGCTGTGTAAACGGAGTCGACGTCTGACACAGGCTAATGTTAGCATATATGTAAGAAAACTTCTTTAGTGAGAGAGTAGCAAATCGTAGCTAGCTGGATAGCAGGCCTAGATGTTAGCTGACTTGACGTTAGCCAAGTTGCAGTCACTCAGCAAGTATCATTACGCTATGGTAACGGCAGCCTCTGTTTGGTAGTTGGTGTTTCTTAGCGGAACGTATTTGGCCGAGACTGTTATAGATGACAAATAAAACATTGTTAAGCAATGTTTGCTTGAGAGCTAACGCAACTTCAGCCTAACTTGAGACTAACGTAAACATAGCTAAGGTAACTTGAGTAGTTTATGTTGTTGACGTTGCCATGCTAGCTACCTGCTACTACTAGTACCATTGTGACAATTAGTTTATCTCCATCCACCGATCACCGGGGTGGAATTACGAATTCGCACAATCAATCGTCAGTATATTGTATTAGTTACAAGCATAGCTATCGGGTAGTGAGATTTTTGTGTACTCCAGTTCAGCTAGCCCTTGCAACACCCTTTGACTCCGTGTTGAGATTGTTGGTGTGAGCCATAGACAAAATTTGTTTTCCTCTGTTAAGTATCCGGGTTTCTGAGTGGGTGTCTTGCAGAGTGAGTCAGTAAGGCAGATGAGCGAGTGAACACAGCTAATCCTCTGTCAAGTGTTGATCTTTCATGCCAGTGCAGGATCTGCAACCTAGACCACAATGACCCATCTAGTAAGGGTGAAATTAAATTGATCCTCTTAAAGTTTGTTCTCATACCTACAGATTTAAACAGGGATTCGGGTAGGTTAGTCAAGGTTTGACAAGCTGGAGTTATTTTCAATAACACTGCACCCATACAACTTCTCCTCTATGGATACCAATTCTGATGGCTTAACTCAGGCTATTTACTGTTATTTATTAATTTTCTTATACCATTTCAGTTATTTCTCCCAATTTAAATCTACAGACCTCACTGCATGGGCTGTACAGATGTCAAAGGGGACAATTGAGTTTAGCACACTAAATAAGTGCCTCTTAACACTCGTTAATATAATTCACAAGGAACATTGAATTGTTTTCCATATTATATTTATAGCTGAAATATCAACACATTGCCAGTATCATTCCTCTGCTAAAATGGCTGTTTCTTAACTGCTTTATGCCCACACCCCACTCATTTTTACTTTGCTTTCCCCCTATTTATGACTGCATTAAACCAAAATAATAATGTATTGAATTTGTATCACAGCAGAAACAATACAATGCTTGCCATGAGAATGGCGTGTTACGTCTCCATGTCATTTCTCTCCACACTGCAAGGTAGAGAGCACTAAACTTGAAAGTTATGAAATCTACATAGACATAACTTACAGAAAGCTCTTCTGCTGTTAAATATTACACATTATTTGTAAGGATTTTTCTTTGACACTTTTGATCTATTGAATTCTATTGTACAGAATAATCCTTGATGTTATTGTCCTCATTTACTGATACCATAGCAAGGTTAGGATATAAGTTTTTAATTTAATTACATTTTCATCTTTTTGCCCCTCTCTAGATGACAATGGATGAAAAGTATGTGAACAACATCTGGGACCTTCTAAAAAATGCCATCCAAGAGATACAGAGAAAGAACAACAGTGGACTTAGCTTTGAGGAACTGTACAGGAACGCCTATACCATGGTGCTCCACAAGCATGGGGAGAAGCTCTACACAGGCCTGAGGGAGGTTGTCACCGAGCACCTCATCAACAAAGTAAATACATGTATTCCTTTCTAATGCATCTCTTTTTTGTCAGTAATGTAAAGACCACAGAGCAGTTATGTAAAAAGTGAAAAGAAAAACACTATTTATCCCATTGAGTCTCTTGCGCTGCATCTGATTGAAGGATGTTGTATTATGTTAGTATCAAAGTGTGAACTCCCACCTCTTTTTATCAAGCAATAAGATACAAATAGACTGTGAATGGACTATAGATATTTTATTTCCAACACTTAGCTTTCTTAAAGTCTTAAGTCTTTTTTTTTTTTTACAACCTGATTGATTGTGTTTCTTTTTTTTCAGGTACGGGAAGATGTCCTAAACTCTCTAAATAATAACTTTCTGCAAACACTGAATCAGGCCTGGAATGACCATCAAACCGCTATGGTCATGATCAGAGACATCCTCATGTATATGGTGGGTAGGCTGATGTGTGTGCTTTGCCTTTTGTTGTAAGGAGTAAATGATATAGTAGTAGTAGATTATTCACAAAGATCTTTACCACCATGCAGTGGTGTGTTTTTTTGTTTTGATTTTTACAATAAGCATAGGCTTAGATTTTATATTTCACTCATGTAAACGGGTTATGGTGCTTATTCTGTGTCTTGAATAATTTTGTGCATTTGAAGAAATGGCCTCTTGTGCTCAGCTGAAGCCAGCTTCACCTACATCCTATTCTGGACTTTGATTGTAAGGTATTGTTTCATTTGCAGGCTTAACAATGAGCCTCTGTTGCTGTATTTATTTGTTTTCTTGGAAAACTGGCAGCACTAGTTGATTTACTTTAGCCCACAGCAAGTCCAAAGTGTTTACAGGGTTGTGTGTGAGTGAGTGAGCCCCTTGAGATAGGCACAAGTGTAAGCTAAACAATGGCACAGTCAGGGACTGCGCAGCTCCCCTGGGCTTCTTTTGTTCTATGGTCTCCACTTTCCTGTCCTGCTTTACCCAAACCGTTTGGTTTTCTGCTGTTGTAACTACTGCATACTCGAGGCCTGCTGCTGCTGTTACCTGGCTGCTGACCTCTAGTGAGGAGCTAGACAGATACACCAAGTGTGACTTTGCTGTTCTGGTTGTTGTAAAGAAAAAACAAAAAAAAACTCCTCCTGTAATTATGCACTGGCCGATATTTGTCATTCTGGATTAACATTTGTGCTGTCAAATCATATGACTGAGTGGAACGGTAAATATTTTATCACTCCTGCCCCCCTTGAACCTTGTGTTTTCTTGGAGTAATTTAGAGAGCCAGTCATTTATTCTGGGGCTCTAATGATCTCATAAAGGTCTGCGGCCTGTCAGTGCGATTGTATAGTATATGATAAAAGCTTTGCTGGCACCTTCAGCCAATAGAAAAAGTATTTTGCTCCACATCAAAGTGAAGTAGATGTGAGTAGATACAAAAGTAAAAAATACTTGAAATACATACTCAAATATACAACTGCTAATGATGATAGATACCTCTCTCAAACTGTAAATCCCTCACTATATACAGCAGGATTACATGTGTTTTTCATTTGTCTTGAATCTCACCATATGCATAATGGAATCAGAGACAGTATCTAATGTCCTCTTCATCCTGTTCTCTTATCACTCAGGACCGGGTCTATGTTCAACAAAACAATGTGGAGAATGTGTACAACCTAGGCCTCATCATATTCAGAGACCAGGTTGTGCGCTACGGCTGCATTCGAGACCACCTACGACAAACACTATTGGACATGATTGCACGTGAGAGGAAAGGAGAGGTTGTAGACAGGTATGCAGGAGCACGACTTCACTGCCTAATCTAAAGGATTGTTGTAACAGCCTTCTTCAGGATGCCATATGTTTTGGTTGAATTAATACTTTTAGTTTTTACCTATGTCTTATCATTATGTATATTTAGTAGTCATGTTAAAGCTGATACAAGGCCTTGTATTTATTCATTACAGAGGGGCCATCAGAAACGCCTGCCAGATGTTAATGATTCTGGGACTGGATGGCAGGTCTGTGTATGAGGAGGACTTTGAGGGCCCTTTCTTAGATATGTCAGCTGAATTCTTCCAGGTGAGTTGGCAGTAAGTTTTCTTGGTGTTTTTATAATACCTGAAAGTCTTAAATAAAACAATGTACATCTGCTTGTTCAGATGGAGAGCCAAAAGTTCCTAGCAGAAAACAGTGCCAGTGTCTACATAAAGAAGGTAGAGGCCAGAATCAATGAAGAGATCGAGCGAGTTATGCACTGTCTAGACAAGTCTACGGAGGAGCCCATTGTCAAGGTGGTGGAACGGGAGCTCATTTCCAAACACATGAAGACCATTGTAGAGATGGAGAACTCTGGCCTCGTGCATATGCTCAAGAATGGCAAGACAGAAGGTAAAAGCTTATTTCAAATTCTTACCTAGAGATAAGAGCAAGTGATAGCTGTTCTATTTCTCAGCCTTTCCCTTGTATTTTCTTTTTGTTTCTCATTTCTTTTCCCCCCACACATCCCTCTCAGACCTGGCATGCATGTACAAGCTGTTCAGTCGTGTGCCAAATGGCCTGAAAACAATGTGCGAGTGTATGAGCTCTTACTTGAGGGAGCAAGGCAAAGCTCTGGTGTCAGAAGAAGGAGAGGGTAAGAACCCTGTCGACTATATCCAGGTATGTTGATTCAACAGCGAGTCCAAACAATTGATTCTGTAGTTGGATGATATAGCTTCTGTAAGCACTTTGTAATTTCCTCTTCACCAGGGCTTATTAGACCTGAAGACACGATTCGATCGTTTCCTCCTCGAGTCCTTCAACAATGACAGACTCTTCAAACAAACCATAGCCGGCGACTTTGAGTATTTCCTCAACCTCAATTCCCGCTCTCCAGAGTACCTGTCACTCTTCATCGATGATAAGCTGAAGAAAGGAGTCAAAGGGGTATGGCGCTCCAGAGAATTCTCTTTCAAACTGAATTACACATATTTGTATACTTTTTCTATTCCTTGCAGGAAATGTTTTGCATGTCTTGTACAATGACTTACTCATTTTTTCCGCCCATCTTATTTCACCAGTTGACAGAACAGGAGGTGGAGTCGATCCTTGACAAGGCCATGGTGTTGTTCAGATTTATGCAGGAGAAAGATGTGTTTGAAAGGTACTACAAGCAGCATCTGGGTCGCAGGCTGCTCAGCAACAAGAGTGTCTCAGATGACTCTGAGAAGAACATGATCTCAAAGCTCAAGGTAAAGAGACAAGAAGGTTTTGGTTACACATGTATACACAGATGTTTTGTTCCTCATTATATCGCCCTCTCTGCTCATATTGACCTGCTCTTGCCCCGTCTAAATCCATGTCAGCAGTTTAAACTCATTGCCCTCTGGCTTTCTCATTTGCAGACAGAATGTGGCTGTCAGTTCACCTCAAAACTGGAAGGGATGTTCAGAGACATGAGCATCTCCAACACTACCATGGATGAGTTTAGGCAACACATACAAACAACGTCGGTAAGGCAGACAGACAAAAAAAAAAAATTTTTTTTTACAAACAAGACACATGTAAAAGTTCACACATTTGACAATTTTTAAAGAACCAATCATCAGAGTGTTACAGAAGGTAAACCATAGTTGTTGTGCAACTCCCATGCATTTCTTCCAGGCATCTCTAAGTGGTGTGGACCTCACAGTTAGAGTCCTCACTACTGGCTACTGGCCCACACAGTCTGCAACCCCTAAATGTACCATCCCTCCTGCTCCCAGACATGCCTTTGAAGTCTTTAGAAGGTAATGTGCTTATTTTTATTCAAGTGTTTTACAATACGTACTGCAGGGGAGGCTCAGTGTTGCTTATATGCTTTCTGACGATTGTGATGCTGGCTTTTTGTTTTCCAGGTTTTACCTCGCTAAGCACAGTGGCAGACAGCTCACACTGCAACACCACATGGGTGGAGCAGACCTAAACGCAACTTTCTACGGAGCCATTAAAAAGGTAGAAGCAAGATGTAATAATGCTCTTGTTACAAGATGGTAATTGAAAATGGAAGAAAACTGGTGGTTGTCAAGGCAATGTTGTTGTTTTTTTTTAACTTGTTAAGATTCATCTCAAGTTATCCTCTCTTTCACTCCAACTGCAGGAGGATGGTTCAGAAGTGGGTGTGGGAGGTGCCCAGGTGACAGGCTCTAACACCCGTAAGCACATACTGCAGGTTTCCACCTTCCAGATGACCATCCTCATGCTCTTCAATAACAGAGAAAAGTGCACTTTCGAGGTGGGCACACAGTGAAGCACATTCATCTCTGTAGAGGTTATTTTTCCTCTGTATGACACGCACATATCATTGTAAGGGAGGGCCGTGAAGTGAGAAGTTTTATATTTATTTGTGTCCACCCATATATATCCCCATTTTTAGGAAATCCAGCAGGAGACGGATATTCCTGAGCGGGAGTTGGTGCGAGCGCTGCAGTCTTTGGCCTGTGGGAAGCCCACACAGAGAGTTCTCACGAAGGAGCCAAAGTCCAAGGAAATTGAGAATGGCCACGTGTTTACAGTCAATGATCAGTTTACTTCCAAACTGCACAGAGTCAAAATACAGACAGGTGGGCAAAGTTTGTGTACAACACACTCATCACTACAGAGTGCATAAGTCCAAGCCATTGGCAAACCACTGACCACTAATTTCTGGAAATCTTAAACCTGATACTGTGAATTTCTTTCTATACTCTAAATGGTTCAGTAATGCAGTATTTTCCTCTATTTCCTCTGTTAAATATGGTCCCTGTATCGTATTTTCTCAGTTGCTGCTAAACAAGGTGAATCGGACCCTGAGAGGAAAGAGACGCGACAGAAAGTGGATGACGACAGGAAGCATGAGATAGAGGCAGCCATTGTCCGAATCATGAAGTCGAGGAAGAAGATGCAGCACAATGTCCTGGTGGCAGAGGTAAGGAAAGCACATGAAAATACAGAGTTTGGTCTGTCTGGCTTTAGGCTTTTGACCATTAATATTCTTCTATTTCAGTGTTTCAGAAAAACTGTGCAGTTCTCTTACACAGTGTAACTTTTATTGTAACTCTGCAGGTGACTCAGCAGCTCAGGGCACGTTTTCTTCCCAGCCCTGTGGTTATCAAAAAGCGTATAGAAGGACTAATAGAAAGAGAATACTTGGCGAGGACGCCAGAGGATCGTAAAGTGTACACCTATGTTGCATAGAAAAGAAACTGTGGATGAGAGGAGGAAGAGACTGGATGGGGGGAATGGGGATTTGTTTGTTTTCTTTGGACTGTTGTCACGCATGGACTGGAAGTTTCTTTTCAAGACAAATGCTGGGAACCTGATTCATCATCCGTTACAAAAACACAGTAAACACACCTAAATGGGAAATAAAATGTTGGCACAGAAAAAAAATCCATTAGATCTCCTAGATGATTTTTAAATCAGGCCCTGTCTTCCCAATCCCTGCGAGTTTTAACATGGGTGGATCCAGCTTCAAGCTTTTCACTGTTTTACCCTTGTAGAGATCAAACTTGCAAAGAATCCCTTGGGGAAAATGTGAATGCACCACATTATTTTTTTTGTTTCAATACTGTATAAAATAATAAAATTATTAAAAACAGCAGATGTGGATTGTTAAAAAAACAAAACAAAAATAAAAATAATGAGTATTGCTGCTCTGTAGTTTCTCACAGAAAAGCTTTGCTCTTCTACATTTGTCTCTGACATGTCAGTAGAAAAACATTTATGTATATTTATTATGACATTGTCCAGGTGATGAGTCAGATTAGCTCCTCTAAAAATTAATTTCTTATTACATCAAGAAATGCTGTTTTAAGCCCCAGACATTTTAAATTCATGATCCATTTTCCCAGCCTGGGCTTTGACTGTTCATTTTAATTATTTGAGAAGCAATGCACTTTTTTCCACCTGAGTCTGAAGTCATACCAAATAACCCTGTTTGATCATCAAAACAACAGACAGGCATGTTTTTCCCCATGTATTCAATAACAGTTAATGATATACTCAATATCAAGTCAGTTACTTAAATCAATAGTTTATGACATTTTCAGTTCAAAAACAGACTTGTTGACACATGTTGGCGTCACAGTTCAGATCAGGTGACGAGGAGCTATGAACTGTCACGAAAGCTGTCTTTTAAAAGGAAGAGGCAGAATTAGGAGTCAAAGAACCAAGTATGACAAATGTGTCACATTATTCAGTATTTGATCTCACTGTTACTAATAATTTAATGACATGGTATAATTGACATAAGAGTTTAAACAAACTGAGGCGTGGAAGGGCTCAGGGATCTTTTAACTTCTGGATCAGGCTGTGACTCAACAGCTTTGAACAGAGCCTCCAGCTGAGTCATGAAACTCCAGATCTCCTGAGAAGAGCTGTGAGACCAGGCCAAAGGCAGGTGAGCGGGCACAGGCCGACGATCTGCAACACACAAAAAAAAATAATTCAGACCAAGTGTCACCAGGGGATGACGACAGCAGAATCCACAGGGAAACCAGGGATGAAGAGCCTGTCAAGATTTCATGCTGCTCACCTTGAAAGAACTGCCCGCTGCGTGTCCTAGCAGCAACTCTGGACAAGGCCAACCATACAACAGTGTCCGCCCCTTGCTCGACACTGCGCAGTCTCTCCCCCATCATCTGGTGGAACTGAGGCATTGATGTGGACACGGCTTTGAAGCGAAGAATAAAAAGGCCGGGGTCAGTGTTATGTTCACGTTACTGATGGAAACTCAACAATGGCCGATTTTGCTGTGAAGTAAGTAAGTAACATCCAAATAGGATCTTTGTGTTTCCGTTAGATAAAATAATGAATAGTGTCAACAGTGTAAACAAAAAAATACTTTATCACAAAATCAAAGCATTTTTGAAAAAACTGTTAGTTTCTAATAAATTGTTTTCAATGTTTTTTTTTCTCCTTCCATCAGAGAAACAGTTGCTGAGCTACACTGTGGCATATGGTGGTAAGTTTATGATTGAGTACCTGGTGTGTCTACCCAGCCTGGATGCATAACAGAGAAGTGAATGGCAGGGTTGGCCTTGGCCCACTGTTGTGTCAGCACCACCTGCTGTCTCTGAAGAGAAACAACATATTGGACTCTTATCTATTTCACCTCGCTCTTCCTAATGGCTTTAAGTATACTTCATAACACTTACTATTACAGATGTAGGTGCTAGATCGGGAATCTGGATACAGAGATACTGCTATGTTTTAAAAAAAAATGCTCAGAGCCTTCTCATAAAGGTTTGCATCTTCTTCTCCTACCTTGTTCTGGGCGTAGACCATGACGCCATCGAAGTAGCCTTTCTCTGACTGCAGGTCATTAACTCTGAGTTTCTGGACCAGCATGCCTCCTGAGGACACAGTGATCTAACAGGCAGGGAGAAAAGCGGCCCACTGTGCTTAGACAACGGCCACTACAGCACAGACAAATGTGGCATTATGCTGTCCACATGATGCAGATGAGCAGCACTTTGTTTGCGTAGATGTGTGCGTGTGTTCATACCACTCTCGGGTCCCGGCTCTTCTGTAGAAGTGATAGAAGAGTCTGGGTGAGGACATAGACCCCTAGAGATGGAAAGAAGCTTCAGCCTTGATTTCATATTTAAAACTGATCGCCTTCATAGACTGGATCAAGTCTTACCCATAGTGTTGGTAGCAAAGTTTTTCTCCAATCCCTCAGCATTAACCTCTCTCTTGTGCATCATGCACCCTGCATTATTTATCTGACCAGATCAAAGAGATGAGTGTAAATCAACATCATCAATAGTTTAGAGGAAGATTCGTGATGAAGATCAAACAGACTGGTGATATCTACCAGGACATTCAAAGATGGATACTGCTTTTTGAAGGCCTCTGCAAACTCCCAGACCTTACGTGTCTCCGACATGTCCACAATATGGATGTATACTTCCTAGAAAAGCCAAATGAAGAAACGTGTTTTAATTACAAAGGGTGAGATTTGACACTTTACTGTCTATTTCGCATCAGGCCTGTGCTTGACAAACAGCACTTACTGTGTTCCCAGACTTATCCACAATGTCCATCCTGGCCTCTTCTGCTTTATCCTTGTTCCTACACACCATGTGTACTGTGCCACCTGAAAACAAAACATGATTGATGACTTCTTTTTTTTTTAATCAACACAAAGTGCATTACAGAGATAAGACTTCTCCAGGATGTAGCCTTCTGTTACCTTTCTTGGCTATGGCCATGGCTGCTGCTCTGCCAATTCCACTGTTGGCTCCGGTGATCATGAAAGATCTTCCCACGACGGACACATCCAGGTCCTGGAGCTCAAAGTCTTTAGATGCTGCCTCATAACCCTTCCTGAAGACACGGTGCAAAACACTACTGATAATTCATTTTCTCAAGGACAAAGTCACAAGATTGACGATCTCCACATTTTAGCTCCAGTAGGGTCAGGTGACGTGAATGTCATCCTCAATACCCAATAGCTGTCAATGGAACTATTGTAATTGTACATAAAGGCCAGTTTGTGTGGTGTGCCATACAGCGACCAGACCTTTGATATATCTCTGTTTATCAGCCCATGGGCTTGAAATAAATGGCATGCAATACATTTTGCAGACACTAAAGAAAATATTTATACTGTCAACAAGCTAGAATAACATTATACACTGAAATTCAGCAGACAGCATCCCCCCTGTTTGACTGCACATCTGTAGACAAGCTTTAAAGTACTGACCTTGTGTAGTGGTGGATCCCATTCAAAAACCAGATGGCATTTCGGTACATAGACATGTTACCAAATTGAATAACTATCCCAATAAAT
>OMNW01034709.1:21440-60557 GCA_900303245.1 Selene dorsalis | reverse complement strand
CCTACAAATTGGTCGACCAGGTTAATTTTTCAATTTTTGCCAAATTTTGGCCAGATCAGTTGTTGTTTTACATCCAGGGGAGATCACAGCTCATTAATTACCTGAACGATCGACGACCCGGCTCCTGGTTATGAGATCAGATAGTTTCTGGCAGGTCAAAAAATGTACGGGCTGCTTTGCAGTTTGATTAATTTCCCACATGGCTGCTATCAAAAGATCAACTGAAGAGAGCTTGTGTTAATACATTGGTGTAGTATTTGACATGCCGTGCTTAAAACTGTGGCCCTGGGACTGCAGTGATATAAAACTGAACAGGGGAACAGTCAGACAATGTTGTCTGCATCTCTCAGCCACCTGCAGCACTACAATACTCTTTTCTCTTGCTTTCCACTTACAAGTGCACAATGTTATGCTGCCTGTCTCTCCTTCGGTCAACACTGAGGACACGCACATCTCGCCTGAATAATTTCAGCTGCTGTCGTGCTTGCAGCTGAGTATAACTAAAACTTCTGGGCAAGTCATGACAGTTCTCATGGGCTGTACTTTCTCACAAACACGGGCAGCATTTTGCACCTTTGGCTGTGATCCGATCACATTCATACATCACACCATATCAGTGCAAGTCGTGTATCCTCACACTTTGCATGGACCTGTTTTTTTTTTTTTTTTAAAGATAAGACGTTGAGATTTATATCACATCATAACACCAGAGCTGATTGCACACAGATAAACTTTAATGAAGGCTTGGAGTTAAAGGGGAAATACATCAGTTTTAGACATTGGAGTCAGCGTGTGAAACTAATGGGAGGAGTGCTCAGCCTGTGAAAACAGCTGTTTGAGCTGGGGCTCGTGACAAGGAAAAGTGTGAGAAAACAACCCAAGTGGCGTCATTGGGGTTATGTCAGCTGTTTGTTGCATGTCACACTGCGTCAGGTGGGTCTAATATTCTTGGTTGCTGTCTCAGAGAGATGAAATCCTGATGAATTGTAGCACAATGAAAAAAAAGCTGATGCGAAAAGAGACATGTCATCAACTCATATCATCAATCTCTACTCAGATGTCTGGAAAATGTATCAAAACAGAAAACAGATTTTGGCCAAAGCACTAAAACTGACACGCAATCTATTAAAAAACCAAGCAAGTTTAAAACCAAGCAAGTTATCAAGTTGAAAGCAATAGCTTAGCATTTTTGGAAATTCATCGATTCACTTTCTTTTTCTGAAAAATGCCACTTCATGGCGTGGATTCAGGGGGTTATGTGCCCGACTTGTTCTTGGCCCGAGGCTGCGACTTCCTCGAGTCTTGCCCTCACTGTGAAGTTTCCAGGCAACCAGAGGAGAACTATTGCTCTAAAAACAACTCCACTGGTTTTCCACAGTGTGTTCACAGGTGTCGGGGAGCGTCACTGCATATGTGAAAAACAGTTGTATAAAGCCTTCTGGGGCTCCAGAGGGAGCAGGTGATGTAGCAACACATCCAAATCGCTGACCGAGCTGTTGGTCGTCACGTTGGCTAATGCAGGTACCAGGAGTCAGAGAGACGACCTCTCTAGTTCTGCTGTGCAATGCTCCTATGTTTTTAGCAGTAGCATTATGCGAGCTCACAGCATGTTCTGCTTCACTTCATGTCACGTTGTTTTTAGCCAAACTCCCTTTATTGGATTAAATAGATCCTTGTTTTCCTGAGTTGATAAGAAGGTTAAAATGTTTGTTATGATCAGAAAAGTAGCTTGTGGATTTCTGAGGTAGTCCTGGGGCTGCATCGAACATTTTATTCTATTTCTTAAGAGCAAAGCTGAGACTGGACCAATTAAGTAAAGCAATCTTACATATTGTACTTCAGCCCAGGTCCAGATCCCATGATCAGGTCAACTGAGTTCACCCCTCAAAGGTACAGATTATTACTCTTCCCCTATGTTACAACTCAGGACAAATCAGTTTCCTGTTTTGATTGTACCTTGGGTATAAGACGTGTTGCTTTTTGGAAATGTTGGGAGTCCTGATTGAAACCTGGAAAACATCACGCCTGAACTGATTCCAAATCAGCTACAAGCCAAAAGATGAAATATGACTGCTCAAGGTTTTACAAAGTAATGACTGGGATAGTAACAACAAATCACTCTGAGTATTGGTGAGAGGCAGACTCCTCCATATGTTATGTTGATGTGTGTGTCTGGGTGTACCTGGTTAAAAATGTCACTTCACAGCTCTTGACTGTGATGGAAACTGACTTGGGGCATTGGAAGGGGCTGTGACAAAAATGTGTCCTGTTTGTCTTGTCACTGGTGACAGGGCCCAAAGATTTAGTTGTCAGTCTCTCTGTCTGCTGGTAGAGATGCCAAGTACTTTCCAAACTGCCAATGATATGGAGATAAACTGACTTTTCAAGTGGGATTAACACTGAGTCCCACAAGAAAGTATAGGTCACGTTTAATGCTGGATTCGCCTGTGCTGGATATATGCTGCTACTGATAAGTGTCTATCTCAGATTTGTTCAGGTTTGGTATCGTTGTGCACAGAAACCAATCACCACGTTGGACCACTCAGAGCTGGGCAGGTGGGATTTAGGGAGGGAAAGTTTTCATCCTGTGCCAGAGCAATAGAGAAAAGCCACATCCACGAAAAACACTGACAGAAGTGTCAGACATTGTGAATGAGATTGACTGAGTTGGGTGGATTTTCAGAAATCACAGCTACTAAATCAGAATAGTGAGTGAACTGTTCCAGTTCTTCTTCACCACATCTTCTTTGTTTGTGGAAAAAGTTAAAATATCAAACGATAAAATAACCCACAATGCCAAATAGAAATCAAACATGAACACAATATAATTCATAATGGTTCAGTTAATGATGTCATGTAAACCTTAGTGAAAGAAAAGCTCTGATTCGGTCTTGTTTCCATTGTTTTCAACCCTCCTTTCATTTCAGTGCTGTTCTGTTCTGATTTAATTCTATGAATATCCATGTCCAGTCAGCTGTGTCCTACGTAACCTAGATGTGAGTGGAATGAGCTGTCAGTTTTTTAGAATCAGCCTTAATGTGGTGTAAAAAAAAAAAAATTGCATAACGTCAACATAAGCCAGGATCAGTGTCATGAAATACCTCAAAATAGGGCATGTTCTGGGACCGAACATATGCTGCTTTCATGGTGAATTTGATGGCAGTCAGAGCCAGAGCATCATGGTTTGGTTGGTTTTTCCAGGTGACCTAACAGCCTTGTCACCAGGGACTTCAACATCATACATGTACACCTACAGAACCGTGACTGTGTAAAGGCGTCTTTGAGATCATCGTCTTTTGTATACAGACAGTAATCATTTAACATTTTGCAAAATACACCTTTTCCCTGAGAATTACATGACAGGTTTATATGGATTGAACTAATAAGTTGCAATGTAATGTGCTGATTAGCAAGCTTCAGATGAGCTCGTAGGAGGATTTAGTCAGTTTCCCGTGTTTCCACTCTAAGTTTACGGGTTGGTGGCTGTAGCTTCATGTTTAATAGACAGACACAAGGGGAACAGTCTCCTCGTCTGACTCTTGGCAACAAAGTGAATAAGTTCAGCTCCCAAATGTTAAACTATTCTTTTACCTGACTGATGACAATACACACCACAGACTTTACACCTGGGCTGTGCTTACAGAATAACATTAACTCCTCTGAGAGTCACTCATCCTAAAATGCCCTCAGCATTAGAAGCAATCCTTATTTTTTCTTCCTCCCTGCTAAACACGTCCTTTTTCAGTGTTTTTCCACACATTTATATTTAAAATGCTCTGTTTTTGTGGTTTCACCGTGGTGTGCTCTCATGTGTGTTCTGTTGTGTGGACATCGTGTGCACCCGAATACTTTTCTACAGTGATGCGTGTCAAAACAGATCGACAAAGAGTCTCTGCTAAGCACTAATGGCCTGTCTGTTTATGTGCTAACTGACATGGATATGAAGGATTTTAAGTAGGAATCTTTGCACACACACACACACACACACACAAGCTATCACTCTCCTTCTGAAGCCATGCAAATCCAAACAATCTACAACTGATGGTGTGTTTGTCTTCACTACTCTTGAGCCATTTTATGTCCCTGCACATGAATAACATGTGTGTAATATTAACTCTGACTCAGGACTGTATAAGGAAGAATTGTTTCTTTTAGATTGATTTTGAAAGTGTCTATAGTGTTAGAGGTATGTCTCACACAGAACTGATCTGGGGGTTAGGGTTACATATTAAATAAATATCATTTGAATATTTTGTGTAAGTGTGTAGTTTTTCATCTCCATGTAGACTGGAATTGTTTTAGATTTACTGGTCTGCAATGTGAATTATGGAGCCCACATGTACTGTCAGTGTAAATGTGTGTGTAGCTGGGGCAAATTTAGCTAAAGATGCAAATTGGCAAGTTCGTAATAATAATGATTCCTGGTGAGTCTGAGGCTCAACGTTTGATTAATGCATTACTGTGCACACACTTTTACACAGTAACGGAGCCACAGTAAAGTTGCTTCTGTCTCTGAAAAAGCAGTTTTAATGTGCTGATAGTTTTGTGCTGATGTGAAAGCTATAATAAAATAAAACTTTTTACTATGGTTGTTCAGAGATGACATGAAGAGGATAAAACTAAAACACCTCATCTGAAGCGGAATAAATATTCAGAGTAAACATCAATTAAATGGTTTATGCGTCATGACAACGAGGAGGGAAAATTGCGCCTCCAGTCGTCACCCCATCCTGCCGACACTGTTTAGGCTGATGGCTGTGAACTTCTGAAAAGAGCTTAATGTCAACATGACAGTTGAAACAGCAATTACATCTTTGCCCAGGATAGTTAGTCTCGCCCTTCACCCCACCTCAGTCATCTGAATTGAATTATTCTTACACACCTGTCTGCCTCTTTGACTGTATTCACGCTTTTTGCCTCTCTGTCAGTCTGCCCGTCTTCCTCTCTGACCTCCGGTCGAAATGGAACTCACACAGAACTTAAACCAAATCTTTATGTCTTCAGAGTGAATAAAGATAGGTTTTCTGCTCACTGGTTTATCTGCAACCTTCTGGAATAATCTGCTGCAGGGAAACAACAACACCTCCTGGCCACCTATTATTACTTCCCAGCATCTGCACACCTGCACACCTGTATGCACTGACCCTACATGCCTGCATTACCCAACACAAAGACTTCATCATTTCATCATTTCCTGTACTTTCCTTTAGCATCTACCTACCTGTTACCTGTCTGTTTACATGTGTCTACCAGCTGACCTGTACACATGCAAATCTCCATGTTCTCTCTCTCCACTTCTTTTATGTCTTTGTGCTGCAGCAGGAAACAGGAGCACCTGCAGGAAACAAACTCCAGGTAAGAATGCAAATAAGATGAATGCAAAGTATAATCTAGAAAACATATACGGCGTCCAACTGAAGATATGTGTCTGGAAATATATTAAAACAGAATGATTGTTTTTCTTTCGTTAGTGTTAACTGTTTGGTTTAAAACTATTGAATCACCATACATAAATACTAATTTCCTTTAATATCCAACATGAAAAGTTTTCACTATAATACATCATATTTTGTTTTGAAACAAATACAGATTTCAGTAGAGGTATTGTAGGATTTAATCAGTCAGCGTCTGATTTCACTACACCGTGTGCCACTAGATCAGGTTCTCAAAAATCAGAAGAGATCTGTTAGAGTGTTTCTGACACAGTTCAGTGAGCAGGTGCAGTTTTTCCAGCGGTGAAAGAGGTCATGGTTTTCAACTTTCTGTCAGGAACAGCGAAATCACCTCTGACATGTTTTATCATCCTCAGTAAACCTTTCATAAGCCTGCACAGGCGGCATGTACCAGCTGCCTGTTCTCTCAACTATAATCTCATATATTCACAGTTTCTCCTGCAAATATGAAGATGTATGTTGTCGCAGTTAATTTCAAATAGATTTCCTGGTGTTTTAAGCAGCAGTAATTGACTGTTAATCTACTAATGGGTATGGTCAACCTTCAGGTGTTTTAGCTGCAGACTATAGCCTGTGTTTAAATATCAAGACACTGAAGTTATTTCTGTTCTTCTCTCTCTGTCTCCTCTCACTTTTACCGCATATCATCCCAAACTAAACATCTCCAGAAACCCTTCACACACCCTCAGCCATGTTTGACTTTCGAGTAAACCATACAGTTTCCAAGTGAATTAGATCAGCACTTGACCTGTTGCCAAGTCCACTAAAAGCCATTAGATGCAGTGCACGTTAGCTCACCAGGACAAATGGAGTTTACAGTCTACCTACTGGTCCAGGTTTATGTAACCAGACATACAGTAGTCCATACAGTCTGACTTAATCACTTATTTTGCTAATCGTCAAGAGTATGTTTTTTCAGGTTTTTGACAGTGACAGTGATCTTTTGAAATTCATACTGATGCCTTAGGCCAACAAAAGCACATATCTTCTTTCTGTTGAAACAAACAGTTAGCCAGTTTGGTACATTTTGATTTATGAATCTTCAGTTCTGTTTGATGTTTTAGTGAGATATGGAACAGTTTAAGCCTCTTAAATGAAACAACATGAAAAATTAAATGTAGCCTTAAATGTCCTGCTGCCTGCATGGCCCCTGACTGAGAGTCATCATCAGCATCATTCAACCATTGTAAGGATATTTCACTAAAGACATGACTATTATCTCATGGTAGTACTAGAGGTTCAATGACAGGGCCATCAAATTGAATCTACAGACATGACATCATCATGGCAATCTGGACCAAAGCAGATCTACATTAAAGGGGACCTATTATGCTTTTCCAGCTTTTCAGACTTATAAGGTGTTCAAAATGTTGGATACTGGTTCTAGAGCATGTGGAAGTGCCAGGTTTATGCATTTGGAGGTGAGCCCTGTGAGCTGTTTTGGACGGCTCTGCTCTGCACACTGTGTTTTACTGTCTGTTTTTTAACATTGAAGTCCCAGTGACATTAACGCGTGTCGGACTGCCCTACATGGCTATGCTGAGGTACATGCTCTAGGCCTGCCCCGCCCCCTCAGCTAACGTTACTTACCATTCAGAAACGTCTTGAAGTAACCTCTGTTCATGAGAAACTTCAGGCTGTCCAGTCTCTACCTCCGGATCGGAGTCGTGGGTCGAACACATACGGCTGTATTTCATACGTTGACATTTTCAAAGTTTAGTAAAGTTCGCTATTTACTCTCTACTCGCGCACCGGCAAAATGAGGAAGTGGGGCTCGGCGGCGCTTGGCAGCCGTTCGGAAGTCGGTGGGAGTGTGACCAATCACAGCGGGGTGGACTCGGCAGGAGGCGGACATGGATGAGGGGCTGGAGTTAATAACACATACTGTTTTTGCAGGATGCAGGAAATACAAGGAAGCGATGCAGTGAGAGTCACTGCTTCCCGGAGATCTACAAAGCTTTCTGTGCAGGCAATCATGTGTAGCTGCTCTAGAGGAGTCCAAAATCAAATACAAGTGCCCGAAAATTAGTATAATAGGTCCCCTTTAACATCCATACGTCAATGCTGACAAAACTAAGACCATGCCTAAATATGAGCAAATTCATGCCCATTACATGTTGTATTGTTGTTCAGTGTTGGTACAAAGGCCCACGTGAGGAACATGGATTGATGTCGAATATGAGGTACTGGAGTTCATCAGTTAATAAAAACACATACACAGAGCCAGCACAGCTGCTCCAGGGCTTGCCAAATTTCATTATCATTGTTTGAGAAATTGGCACCAACATCTTAGTAGCATCTGGTAAACATTTTGGTACAAGTCAGCTAATTATATTGTCCATTACTATTCTCTATATTTTGTTGTCAAAGCTGCTGTAGGACTAAAGAATATATAAATACAACCATATTTATTGCTGGCATGTTCTCAGCGTCCTCACTTTGGTTGTGAGTCACAATCTTAAAAGTCGAGTCAGATTCCTTCTGGCTGAAATCAAGCATATTTTCTGAGCTCCTTTTACTGCCTTCCATCGCTTTGTTTCCTTTGGTATTCACTGAAGCTAAAGTGACCTAATGGGTGAAGACAGCAGCTGTCTGACTGATTATCAGTCACTTCAGATGAAGACTGACAAAGACAACTCACCCATGTCTTTTATCCTGAGATCAAAAAGGCGTGAGATGGATTCACACAGCATCAGAGTCCTGCAGGGGTCATGTACATCGTAATCTGTCACAGTTGTCTGTAAATGATAGCTGGCATCATGTCTCACTGTTGTTCATGGCTACAGGGACCAAAGGAGGGATTTAGATTACTGTCTGAATGTAGCCCAGACTTCAGGGTTTTTCCTTGTCTTGTCGAGGTGGAAACCAAGATTTGTGGCTTCATGGGGCTAAAGCTGTGATCTCTTGCTGCTGTCCAAAGCTGCCCATCAAATCCAACACTGTCTGTTACATGCATTGCCCTGAAATGACATTTAGATAAATCACAGATGATTCAGGCTGCACGTGCATGTAAAGCGTGAAATCACACATTAGATAGAATTTTCCGGATGTACATGCTTGTAACCATGTCGATACAAACACAGAGATACGGGCAAACATGCATGATGAAACTGTGTACACACACACACACACACACACGTACGGTGAGTGGTTTACGTTGCAGACAGACATTTCATGGCCGCTGGTTTGAGTGATGGCAGAAGCTGATTGCATCAGTGTTCAGGCCAGGGAGGTGAACACAAACACACAAACACACACATACAAACATGCACACATAGAGCAGAGTGAACACACACACACAACAAACAAATCCCTTATGATGCTCGACGGTGATGAATGCTGTTTAATCCTGTGGTCAGAGCGTCCCAGGTGGGAGGGGTCAGACCTTCTTCTCAGGGCTATCTCTTACAGGCCAAAGGTTCATCCCCAGATACAATGGCTGCATTTATTCATATGCAGAGCAAAGGACAGAGGGTTAGGCTTAAACCACTGCCTTCACAGAAGTTGAACCACGGCTGCATTTAAATAATTTGAAATGAAATGATACTTTGACACAAAAAACTGAACTGAATTAACCTAAAATGCAAAGTTGCAGTATTTGACAACATTCAAAAGCTGTGTTAGATTTAAGGCTGTCTCTGTTTTCTCTTTACTTATTAACTACATACTTTTTTAGGACCTTATAACAGCTGTAACCAATGCGTTTGAAATAACAATATGTTGGTGACTATTCAAAAACAATGACAGTGTGAAAGATGTAGTGATGAACCTATAGGGAATGAGCTCCCCTTGGCTTTATGGAGCTTTAAAGCACCTTTCAGCTCTTTGTTTAGCTGCCCAGTCTGAAACCTTAATGTTTTGGTTCATTCTCACCACTTTTGCATTGTGATTTGTGGACACAGCAGGCAGACATTTTCAGCTTTAAAAAAACAGAGAGCTTCTATAATGCAGTGCACAATACCTGCCCAGCATGCACTCGCAGTTAGAGACTACAGCATTTAGTCAATAGAGTGGGGTAATTAGCGGCTGAAGAGCTGCTAGAAGAAAATGAATATTGGATTTCCATTCAACAGTCATCCAGAAACACAACTCCAAATGATTAATAAATGTTGCTCTGTGATTCCAGGATGCGAATAAGCAGCTGTTTGCTAAAATGTAAAATATCACCTTAAAATATGGATGTTTTGTTCACAACTTGCCTCCTAGTGGTCAAAGAAAATCTCTTATTGTAAGTGAAGTTTGTCTAGATTGTAACTGCAGTGATAGCAGTGTGTCCCACCAGTGACAGTCCAATGCAAAACACCAACCAAGTTCACTCTGTGACCCCCCGTTCTTGTTTCCATGCAGCACAGGGTTAAACATAAGCAGCGCTCACATGCTCAATGCTAAATGTTTATGGTTTTGAACACACATGTCTATTAAACTAGGAACTACAGGAACGGTGTTAACTTGCCAACTTTGTGTGCTTTGAATCAAGCCTCATGGTTTTTACATAACAAAGCTGAGTGTTTGAGGTTGTGTCCTCTATTGCGAGCCAACTTCCAGCCTGTCACTTTTACCGTAGTTATACCATGATATCCACGTATAGTCTAACCATCCAGTTAATAGTGTTCACAAATAAATCCAGTTCATGTGTGATGTTGTTTTTCAGCGTTTATCAGACATGCTTATGCAAATGCCAGCAACTAAAGCAGATAATGGAGCTACGTCTATGATGTCACAGTTTGGGTAGGACTGGGAACTTGGAAATTCGAAAGAACAATAGAGGATGATCAGAGGAAGCCGTGTGCAAAATGTGCAAACCTATCAGTCTTTGACTTCTTATAGAGACTGCTGATCGCCTTTGCCTAAATGCCCTGTATGATTTATTTTCTTATGTACAGCTGTTGGCAGAAACAACTTTAACTGTCCAGAGCCAGAGCGACAAGATATGAGCTGAAAACTTTTCAGTTACTTTGTGAGTCAGCTCATTGACCCACTGAAACTGTAAACACAAAACCACTGCACAGGATCTCATAGACAGAGCCTACTGGTTAAACTGGGTTATGATCAGGTCAGAGGGCCAACAGAGAGAAGTCACCACAGTCCATCAGAGCTGACGTCATCCTTCCTTCATTTTACGGGACAATATGTGGATTTCAGAGTTTTTTTCCTTCTCGCCCTCCCTCTCCACCTTCTCCACTTTTCCCTCGCAGGCCACAAGTGTTTGATTCGCTGTCTGGCCGTGCATATTAATGAGAGGGGGGACAGCGGGCTGCTTTTTAAAAGAGCTGCTGCCAGCCTCTCCACAGCGAGAGAGCGAGCGGCAGAGAGAAAGAGAGAGAGAGAGAGAGACGCGAGTGATTGGAGATTCATCCAAGCGCTCAGGACGCACAGACGGAGTTGCACAATCAGCGCTCCAAAGGGACTCCAAAAAGCTGAAACCCCCTCAGCGCTCCTTCAGTTCCGCCGTCCAACACTCTGCAAGTGGATATTATTTGCACTTTGAAGAGACTTTTCTGTTGATATTTTTGGCGCGTGTTCTCGCACAGACCGTTTGGAGAGCTCGGATTTTTAGACGCCTGATTGAAAAAAGAAAAACATCCATCTTATTTGTGCAGACATGCATCGGTGCACAGCGGTGCTACTTTTGTTAGTGATGGCCTTGTACCTCCTGAGCGCAGAAGGTAAAATAAGAATACTTTTTTTCATTTGTTCAGCTTAAGTTTGAGTTTGTTTAGTTTTTATCTTTTGGAGGAGATGTAAGTGAATAACAAACAGTAGGATTCATGTATGTACATATTTCTGCTGCTTCATTTGGTTTGTCATGTGTGTGAGAGAATGGCACGAGGAGCGTTAGGTGCAGAAACACTCCTATCCAAAGTTTGTTTGAATCAACATCCTCTAATTTCCAGCACGTTATAAAAACAACAACCAGGCTTTAAGTGTTCCAGTGATGCATTTACTTGCATTGTCCACAAAATGACTTTATGTTGACATCACCAACATACCACCAGCTTGTATGCATTTCACTTTTAACAACACTCTGAGCACTTCTAAAAGCCAGACTGCACTGACAAATACAATCTGATCTCATCGTGAATCTTGTGTTGGCGCTCTCCAGCCTTTTCGCACCCTGAACTCCACTCTGGGACTGTGTGTTTGGCAAGACAAGTGAAGCTCACCATATGTAGCTGGAATAGTTGAAAGCCAATATTCATGGAGCCATGTGGAAGGGACGGAGCAATGGTGAAAATTAATGGAACCAAATGCCATTTTTGTTTCTAATCAAAAAAAAAAAAGGGGGGGAAAAAAGTTGTTAGAGACATCATCTTATGTTGAGTACATTGTATTTTGCACTACATATGGTTGTCTTTTCTCTATATATTCATGCATGTAATGGTTTTTAAAATCATTCATCAGTAACATCACATGGCAGAAGAGGTAAACAAGTGTTTTGCTGTATGAAGTAGAGCCTATCTCCTTCCATCTGACTGTGTTTGAGCTGTAGCTAACGCCTGTGTTTCCTCACTTTTATTGGCCTTTGTTGTCCTGTGTGTCTGTGCTGCGAGGGCTGGTGACAGATTTAGAGGCAGGCGGTCAGGACATACAGCAAGTGATGGATGAATAGAAACCTTGGGACCATCCAGATCATCACCTCACATCATAAATATACAACCCGGCAAAAGTCATTTCCTCAGCAGTATAAAAAAATGTTTTTAAATGGTTTGATAACTGAGCCAGGGGAAGATGTATGATTGAAACAAGTAAATGTTCTTTGTAGGTGAGACTGAATATAACCCAAGTTACATCATCACATATTTGCTTCCTTACGTGTGATTCAAATGAAAATAAAGTAGCAAAGTGAATAAAAAGTGAGTTTTCCACCATGGCTGGAGCCGCGTGTGATCCCTGTATAATTTGTCCCTTTGATTTGTATTGATAAATCATTAGAGCCACTTTGGACTGAACAGCAAATCAAAACAGGCTCTGCAGTTGAGGAGTTTTTTTTTAATGATCAACACAGAAATTTCAGTTTTTAGAAACAGTTTCAAAGCAAGAAAATGCTCATTTTATTTTGTATCACTTTTTAAAATGTTTACAAAGTGTTTTTATTTAAACAGTTGCTGAGGTGAGAGTTTAAATTGAAGTAAGTGAGGCACCAGACTTAAACTCTAGTAATCCTCTTCGTAAGTGTTTATTAAAGACACACTGCAGATTTCATGTTGATTGAAAGTTTGTTTGCAAATCACAAAGAGGTAACTTTTCTATCAGTTCACTGGACGACTTGACTTAATCTGTCACACAGTTTCATTATATCATGAAATCACTGTAACTTTTAAATGTCCACAACTATAAGTGAATTGTGAAACTGTTATGAGAAAAAACATAAGACTGAAGACAGATTGATCAATGTGAGATGTGTTCGATTTCTCAACAACAGCCTACAAGTGCAGGTGCACCAGAAAAGGACCAAAGATCAGGTACAAGGACGTACAGAAGCTGGAGATCAAACCCAAACACCCGTACTGCCAAGAGAAGATGATATTGTGAGTGAGACTCCTTTTTTTAAAAAATATTTTCTTCCCCTCCATCTATCGTTATTTTTCTCCAGAGCTTTTCCCCCTCACCAGCTCATCTCCCATTGTTTCTCCCACTTTCTATCCTGTCCTCCTCATCCTTTGTTTTCCTCTCTTCCTCCATTTCCTGACATTTTCTCCTCTTAAGCTTTTTTTCACCTTTTAACATCCCCTCTTCATGTCTTCCATTTCTTCTTCTTCCCTAAAAGAAGATATAAGATGTGTTTGAACCTGTCCAACAGACACATATACTCTTGTTACTAACATAAAAAACATTTAGCAGCTTTACAGACATTTTCAAAACCGACTGTCCGTTTGATCCTCCGCCCCCTCTTTCTCCCTGCCATCTGACCTTTGACCCATTAAGTCACAGCTTGCACAGACAGACAGCTATTATGTTCAATTTGAGCTATCATGGACCTCTCTGATGATGACTAGGCCTCCTCTCGTCAAGAGCCTGACAGACTTGAAATGACCTGTGGTGCTCAGCTTCACATTCCTGTCCTAAATAAATAACCTCATTTCTCATGTCATACATTACAGTTTCATGTGTGGGTTCAAGTGTCGGGGTCAAGGCTCACCCAGAGTTAGAAATGTGTGAGACGTGATTTCTGTGTGGAATTTAACTTACATGTTGATGTTACATGAAGGGGCAACAGATGGAAATGTTATATCAGCCTCCGTTGAACCAGTTTTTTATGTGAGGCACAAACTCTGCTTCCACCTGCTGGCAAATTACAATATAACACAGGGAACAATCTGGGTAACAGCAACAAGCAACAATGAAAACAGATTTTATACTCTTCAAATTATGATATTTAGTGTTGTTACACAGAAGTTGCATCAGTGTAGTTTTACATCCCCTCTGTCAGGCTTCTCTCTGGAGCTGGAATGACAACAGGTAAAGGAACCAATCAGAAGAGAGGAGGCTCCGTGTCTCTCTCCTGATTGGCCTCTTTCTGAGAGATTGAATTGAAAATATCAAAGACCTCAAATCCTTAGGGAAGTCCTGACAGCTCATTTTAAGGCTTGGTCTCTGAATATTAACAGTGCACTTTTCTCTGTTGACACTGTAATACTTATGTTACTTTGAAACTGATACAGTATTAATATAGAAGTTAAATTTGCTTTATAATAAAAAAAAGACATGAAAACCAGTTGCTCTAATATACATACATGTATATATATATAATTATAAATATTTAGATATTGGATTGTTGGTTGGTTACACAAAACCATATTAAAACAATAAAAACATATATCAAACAATAATCAACATATGATAAGATAATGTGAAGCAAAACCTTAATATTCACAGATAACATCTTAGGGGTCTATTAATAAAGGTAGATGAGTAAGAGTAACAAAGCATGTTTTTGTGAGTTAATTGTTCATCATGTAGAAATTGTGTATGTGCGTAGGCTACGTAGGCTACATGTGCATGTGTGCCAAAGATTAGACTCCGTCTGTGTGGACCCACACAGGTCTGTGGTGGGTGTTACCCACTACGTAACTATTATTTAAGGCTGCTCTATTAGCATGAGATGGGGGCCACCAGCCGCTGGTGCCCAGTGAAAAATGAGCCCCAGCGGGCTCCGGAAAGCCACAAAAACAAAGAGAGCAGGAGAGAAATGAGTGAGAGAGTCCCCCCTCTGGCCTTTGTTGTGGCCATTTGGCTTGCGGCACTCAGCTTGGCATTCTGGGCGACCACTCCTAACCACAACACAGACGAGCTGAGAGCCGTGAAATGTCCCTTCTGTTTCTTCTTTTTATGTTATGTTTTTTTTTTTTACATTTCATTTTGTAGTCCTTTAAGATGAAATCTTTTAAAAGCTTTATCTAATTCTTGCTCTTAAATATTATTTAAATCTTATTTCATCATGTGTCTTATTGCTGCTCTTCAGCTGTCTCTATCACGTCCTGTCCATCTGTGTTGTTTTCACCGTTTCTTTTCTTCGGCCCTGTTTTATGCCTTCATCAGTTCAGGCTCTTGTGCTCCTCTCTGGCTTGCTCTTAGTGTCTCCTCTCCCTCTGTGCTCATGAAACATGTTGCAGACCATATGAGCTTTTAGAGCCAGTGGCTGCGCCTCAGCTGCCCAGGTGAATGATAATGAGGAGGAACTAAAGCGCAGATTAACACAGTAATTAGGTAAAATTTAACCCCTGCTAAGCAGCCACGGATGGACACTGAAAGTAGGTTTATTACAGCCTCACAGATATGAGACCATTGGCATGTATGCATGCTTGCATGCATACAAAAAGCACTTTCATGTTCTCTCTATCAAACACACACTCAGTTCAGTTCCTCCATTACAGCTCAGTTCATCCATTACAAAGCATTTAGAGCCGCCCAACTAAACCTCAATAGCCAAACAAAGTGACAAATGAATGGGCAGGAAAATAGATGCAAAACACTTTAATCTAATCCCTATAATTACTGAATGCAACATTTTATCGAGAGTCAAGTCTTTTCTCTCTCAGTCAGCTCATTGAACATTCATGATTTCGTGAGCCTTTGAGTGTGTCACTGGATGGAAAGGCCCCATGGCACGGTGGGTGTTTTTCCCACATTTCTCTTGTTTGGCCTGAATATGCCACATGCAGGCAGACTGTCTCTGCCGGTGCCTTAAGCAGAGGGTTACAGACAGACCGACTGATTCACTGAGCTTACATGTCACATATATAAGTGACACCTCCATAATATTGCTCCATTGCTCAGGAACTGGCCTCCGAGTGCGAGCTGATCTTTTAAATCGGGAGGGCATTAAACTGTGGAAATGTTATTGAGGGAAGTAAAGAATAGCAGCTGAGGTTTGGGGCAAAAACATGTCAGCCATGACACAAACTTGACAAGTTTCTATTCACTTGATTCAGACTGGCTTTCAGATGGTTTGAAATAGTTCAAATTGGTGTTTTCACTTTCAGCTCCTCTGAAGTTCATTTTAAAGCAACATAGTACAAGGTGCCTCTTGTATTAGATCTCAAACTACTGGCATTAGCACCTTATATATATTTTGCAGCTTGATCACACTAAATTAAGCCGTGTGGTTGCACTGGGAGGTCAAAAGGAGGCGGGGATTTAATCAGTTAAATTATTCTGTCAAATGTTTCGTTAATTTCTTCTTTCAGGAAGGCTCATGTCATACAGCTCTTCTCCTGCACGCCATGTTTTTATTCAGCACATTCAGCTACCAGGCTTTCATCAGAGTGGTGAAAGCAAACGGTTGTGGTAGTAACATTAGAGTTTTTGGGCTCAGTAATATGTTTCTTCTCTGCTCCCCTGCTCAGTGTGACAATGGAGAACGTGGCTCGGTTCAAGGGGCAGGAGTACTGTCTTCATCCCAAACTTCAGAGCACCAAGAATCTGGTCAAATGGTTCCGCATCTGGAAGGACAAGCACAGGTACAGTAATAAACCTCTGATAATGGGTAAGAGTTAGAAATTCATTATGTGGTTTGTGGGTTTAGAAGACTGACTATGTGGTTGCAATACACTCAGCTTGGTCTCTATGTCCAATATATTAAACATATAAAGTCTCTTGACGAGCACCTAAAGATTATTCAGACTATTATCAATATATTAGTTTAATCTATAGAAAAAAATATGTTAAAATTACTTTTTTTTTCAATTGGAGTAAGATACAAACCTTGAATACTCATGAGTAATGATTGCATATATCCCTCGCCCACCTTACACATGCATACATCCAAACCTCCTGAGAGCTTTATTGATTTTGGTCTGTTGAAACTCATCCTCTCACACTCTCTCCATCTCAGGGAGGTCAGAGGTCAGGGACGTCCATAGACAGAAGCTCTGGGGCAATGCAGTCGTACATAGTCGCCTTTCCACAGAAACTTTGTAGATTACAGAGTGATTAAACCTATGACCTTCCACTCACATCTACTCACATCCACAAGGCCAGTGCATTCAATTCAAGAAACATTTGATCTCTGTTTGTGGGGGGCACCCAGTGAAGGCGGTGGATGACCCTGACAGAAAAATTCAATGTGAAGTGAACACAGCCAAAGAATCTTAAATCTTTAAGAAAGAAATGGACATATGTTTGAAATCACAGCAAAAGCTAACTCTTCGTTTGTTTCTTCCTCAGGGTGTACGAAGCTTAAAACGTCGGCTCTCCAGCACACGCGGATCAAGTGAGACAAAACAAAACACCACCACCACCACCAGGACTCTTTTTATGAAGTGCAAGATGTAATCTACAATCAAACTGTACTTCTCCCTCTTCTGCCTGAGATCTGTCGAACGCATTAAGAGATATCTTTAGTTCGTATAGAAGCCGGTGGGCTCATTTTTAGTCGGCCATCAACGTAGTTACAGTCACTCACCGTTCCAGTCTTTACAACTGTAGTTACTCTTGTCAAATAGTGGACAACACACACCGCTGTCCGTGTTTCAAACAGTTGTAGGTTTGTCCAGATATAATTTAAAGGGATTTCTCTTTTGCTTCGGGTTTTAGGCTTCTGTCAAAATGAAGAATGTGTCGTTTGTAAGAATCAAAGAAACCTTCCTTTGACAGACGCAGTGCAGGTGTTTCTGTTGTTAAGATTTTCACTACTCTGTATTCAACATGACAGGTGTGATATTTGTACAATGCCAACCTTTAGGATCTGCTGACCTGTGTTTAAGAGGTTGTAGTGGAAGAGCTGCGGTGAAGGCTCTCAGTGAGTCTGTAGAGGAGAGGCGGTGGTTACACATGATACATCAGTTTCTATTGTTCAGTCAGATAGAGGAGATCTACCACTGTGTGTGCGTGGGTGTGTGTGGGCATGTGTGTGTGTATCAGGTCCATGCTAGTTCTACGTGTCAAACACACCACTCTGCAGCACACACTTTGGAAAATACTATCTCACTAAACCTGCAGGGTGTAGTTTCAGTAGATATTAAAGAATTCAAATAGTTCATATGTGCCATTGCTACATAAATTTTACAGTCTGTAGATTGGAGTGATTATTAAAACACTAAAAGGAACAAGACTGTCTGCAGTTTACATCAACACAAGAAGATATATATTAACTTTTATATATTTTGACATTTTTAGTTCCACCTGTTGAAACAAATGTGCAATGAAACGATACAAACTTCCTACATCACCATGGTACTGAGCTCTGAGAGCATCTTAAAGGATAACACTGATAATATGGTATTTTTTTTGTTTTGTGATCCAGCATCCAATGAAAATATCCCATTCATTCCTACTAAAGTCTTAATTTTTTTAAAAAGTTTATACTAAAAAAAAAAAAGGAAAAAGGCTCAATAACTTCCTAAAACAGGTGGGCACTGTAGTTTTTAGTCAGCAGAACTCAAACAGGGGTAAAGTCTGCATTTTTTGGGAACTATATTCCACTGTGGATTTGCACACGTTTGGTTCTTCTTGAGGTGTTTAGCAGCAAAGTGATGAGTCCATATTAACTACAGTGCCCATTTAGTGGTAATGAGGAACCATATCAGCCAGTGCAACAGTGACACCCACTGATATAGATTCTGGACGACAACAGATGTCTATGACACACAGGAGGAAACTTTCAGGTTTTTCATACACAGACAATACTTACGAGTACGGTTGATTAAGTAATGGTTTTGTTTTTTTGCATGGGATTTGTTGACAATAAGAAAAAGACATTATATTATCAAATGTATTCTTTAAAACTGGCTAAGGACTGTCATGTAGCCAACATAAGCAAAGGTCCACATTTCACAGGTTACAAAATTTTACTTTTTTAAGCTCCGGAAAGGGACAATTTGAAAATTCAAATTATACTGTTATACTCTCTGTCCGCATATAAAACACTCATAAATGACATCACAATGTACATGTAGATATATTACAGGCTATTCATTTGTGCTGCTAATGATCATTTCACTGTCTCCTACAGCCCAACATGGGTTTTGATACTCTGCTCTTTTATGATCTCTCTTCCCGTAGATCTCCTGAACAATACTGTCAGTTGTGTTATTACTTTGTATGCTGTGGATACACTTTGTAACAATAACTGTTGGGTGTTGTTTTGTTGCCACCAAACAGAATTCACACACAAATATATCTGCATATATACAAAAACAACACACTTTCTTTTACCTTTTGAAGAATGTGCATTACTCTTGTTTTATATCTTATATATAAATATATATAAAGAAGCATTTTGTAAATGGACCGGTATAGCCTATATGTTAGTGAGAATGAATTCACCTTAAGACTTTATAGTGGCATGTATATTGTATTACTGCATTGTAGTTGTTTTTGCTTTCGTTTATTTAAATCTTGGTTTGGTAACAGACATTTGGAGCGTGAGTGTTTGGACTGGCCCACCAAACACACAGGTAGACGTTCCACTGAGTATAAAACAATAAACGCAGCAATAAATGTCTATAGAGCAGCTCATGTCTGCATTTTATTCATTGAATTATCGATTGCAATCGAAACTGAGACAAAGGGGGGAAAAAAACTGTTGAAGCAAATGTGTAAATGGGAAGAAAGACAAAGAGACCTCCTTCAAAGTAAAGTGCTGTGAGTGAAGCAGTCCACCAGGTGGCGGTATATACCAACTGTCTGGAGCTGGGCTAACTGCAGGTGGTAATGTAATGGGCACATAAACACATTGATTTACACATATATTGAGACAGTGTAGATAAAATAAGTCACAGTTAACACTCACATGTACCTTTTATAAGATTATTTTTTATCACTTTTAATAAATTAAAATTACCAAGTGGTTCACATTTTAATGGTGGCTTTGCAAATCATGTCTAATATGAGTTGCTATGAAGACCTAGATGTAGGACAAGCACACAGAAGAAATCTAACATGATTGATCTGAGTTTGAGTAAATGCAACACCAAAAAAAGTGTACTTAGGACTGACAAAAGTAACATTGGTAAATTTAATGCACCTCTACAAGTGTCCCGTCACCCCTGTTTATAAATGGGGCCTCAGATGTCTAATCATATAAAGTGCCTATTTACCATTTGGCCAATTTTTGCATGGGTTTACATACACAATGAGACAATACGTCCTTGATTAAGTCAAATTTAGACAAACTGATACAGTGAGCACAAAGTGAGGTTGTAAATTTACACACAAAAAAACTCTGTAAGTTCTGACAGTGAAACTTGATTGGTTGGTTGTTTGCAGACTCAAACTAAAGATCAAAGAAATCAACAATTATCTATCTATCTATCATCTGGCTGTGCTGTATGTGCTGTCTCTGCCTGCTGTCTGCAAGGCGGGGTCAGTATTTGGCAGCTGTCTCCCGCTGTGCTCAGAGTGAAATAGGCGGGGTCAGTATTTGGCAGGTTCGTCCCTGGAGGGTGTGTGTATGTGTGTGCGTGTACGCTTGTGTATGTGTGTGTGTGTCTGAGACTCAGCTAAGCAACGACCTGCGAACGGGCATCCGAGCCAGTCCAAGCAAAAAAAAAAAAGAAGAAGAAAAACAGGAACCACATTATTTTCGAGTGTCTTTGCAATGTTCCCGACGATATTTCTCCACCGCCTGCTCTGATCTCGTCGAAGTTGCCGTCTCTCCAGACGTCGGCCACAAAACCCAAACAAGAAATTAATGCATCTTGCTCCGCGCTGCTGTTTGTTTTGACCTGGTAAGGTAAACTGCTACACCCCCCGGGAGCGACTGATTAGCTTCCCCGGCTAACAACAGCTCTTCCTCCGCTTCACTCACTCAGCATCTTAGTTAGCTAATGCTAGCCAGCTAAGCTAACTGTGCCAGACGCTTTTGTGTTGTCTTGTTTTAATTAATAATTCACTCACAGGTGGTTTATGAGTTTATGTGTCGTGCGTGTGTGTGTGTTTGTTTAGAGGATAGTATTGAAGTGTACAGCGGGTGTAAAAAGAAAAAAAAACCGTTGCTGGTTTAATCTGTTGGTTCATTCGGCAGCTAACGGCTAACGGTTAGTTCCATCACATCTGTGGCTTCCTCGCAGGCACAGTAAGCTAACTCGGAGACGGAGAAAGAAAAACTGCTGTAAATAATTAAATATTTTGAGATGTATTTTAAGTATTTTCATTCCCCCCGAGCAAAGCTGAACAATGTCTCTTGTTTTGAATTCTCCAGTTGTTGCACTCAGTAGTTGTCCATGTTATCAGGAATGTAAAGATGATCATGGACAATTGAGAATCACCTGGATTTCACATTTCACGGTGATCGGCGTCCACAGTGTTCAGAAACCTTACATCCCCCGTGGTTTTCGATGGGTTTGTTTAGAGTTCGCTTTCTTTCGAGCCTGTGGGTCTTAGTTTCGTTTTCTGATCTGGCTGTTGTTGGTTGGAAAGCTTCATCTTTTACACTGATGCTCTGAGCTCGGGGACACGGCGGTGGAGACTGTGCTGGAATGTTCTGGTGTTTTGTGGCACAGTGGTGACAGCCATTAAAAAAACTACTTTGGCTGCCCGTGTCCCTGATTAATAGTTTATTGTGTGTAATTATAGACTCAACGGCGTCGTTTCGGGCATTGTCAAGGCTGACTTTAACTTCTGGGCTCTCTGAAATCCTTTGCATATTGCATAATCGTATCCGGCCGTTGCCCTGAATTAGGACGGATTGGTGGCACCATATGGTGTCTTATAGGCAGAAGTGGAGGAGCCGTCATTGCATTACACATGTACACACTGCAGGATATTCGTGTGCCATCTCACACATACACGCAAACACCTCGGTTCACACTTCAACACTGAGATAGTTGCATGAGCTTTCACAAAGTTCTGCAGTGGAGAACTTAAACTATCGATTGACTAGTTCAGTGACACTACATTGATTAGGGATGGATCAATCAAGTCATATTCCAGCTATAATATCTGTGGTCGGGTAGCAGTTAATGATTTGAAATTTTGTCAATATATTTTATTGCAGTGTATTATTGCATATTGATGTTGCATTATCATATGTATTATCCTGAAAAGGTACTACAATTATTAATGGAAATTTAAATATAATTGTAGATTATTTGCTAATCTGATAGATTATCAGATAATCTGGCCCAGTTTCTTAAATATGAACATTTGCTACTTGCTTTTATTATTATTGTATTATTATAATGATTTTTTGTTTGTTTGTTTGGCTCTAGGAAGATGTGATGTGTGTTTCACGAGTGGCAGCCCTAATTGAATCAGTTTTACCGTCTAGGATATCGACATTATTATTAGTAGCTATGCAGATGGTTTAAAAAAAATAGGGATTTGAAAAGAGTATTATGTTTCCAAGCTTGATGTCAGTGCAAAAATGAGATAAGCAGCTTCAAGTCTGACACAGAAGAAGAGGAAGTTATTTATTTAAAGTGTGCTAATGAAATTCTCCTTGTTGCTTGCTCATTCTGACTAATGTGAGTGGTTTTGATCTTGGTGTATATAACAATATACTAATGCTCTGTAAATACTGAAACTCTGGTAAATATGCTAATGGGATTATGTAAAGCAGTCACAGTCTTGAGGTTTCTGACTTCACTATGACAACTATAACAACACAAACGAGTGAGATGTAATCTGCAGCTACATTATAGAATACACATGATATATGGTCTTATCTGAGGTCCTTGTGCAAATGAAGTCCTATATTTCAGTGAAGTTTAACCCCCTTAGCAAAACAGAGTAGTTATTGTGTAAGAGGCAGCAGATCTGTAAACAGCCTGGATTAAAGGTCAACTGTGGAATGGTGCTGATGTTGGAGAAATGTTAGGAAGATGTTTTTGTTTTTTTTGAGTCCGCTGCTGTAATACACTTTGAATTGACACTGTCAACGCTGCACTCAGTCGCCAATATTGTTGCACTTTGCTAAAATGAATTCAGTCAAATACAAAACAAGCCTGATTAGGGTCATAAGGTTCAGTTTTTTGTTGAAACAGTTTTAGTGGTGTGTTGATGAAACTTCATGGTCATTCTGGAGGCTGCAGTTTTAGATGCTGTCAAACTGGGTTACATCCTGCTCGCTGATATTGCCATTATTTGCACTGAGGCTCATTGATATGACAAGAGGTAGAAAATGCCACTGCAAATCTACAGCGTCCAAAAAATTACTAGAAAGTTTGGATCAACACAATTTTAAAACAATTTCAACCAAAGCTGAACATACAGTAGTTAGAGATAATTGCAGGGCTTTGACATCAGACTGCAGCAATTTGTGTTGTGTTCATTGATTTGTTTTTGGATAATCAGTCGTTTTACCTATCAAATATCAGCACAGAGTGAATTTGCAAGTTTACGCTGACACCAAAGGCACTCTCAGGCAATTTACTGATAAATTAACCTGCTAGTCCTCGCATATGAGAATTGGAAGAGGTAATGATTTGGCAATTTTGCTTTAAAAATTGTACTTCTAGGTAATAACTGGGGGAAATAAATGTACAATTTCACTGGAGATTAGCTGCTTTGTTTAGATTTTTGAGTGTTGAAGCCACTCAAAGACAGTATTGATAAAATGTATAGTCATGAATCGATATAGGTAGTGACATGTGTGAAGTTCATTCTGATTAAGTCCACCTCAGCTGAACCTACAGCCATTTATGTGAAGGACCTCACGTATGCACATACCGACAGTGTCAAATCTCCAGCCCCCCGGAGTGTGAGATAAGACTGTGTACGTAAGACGACCCATAGTTTTTATATGGAAGGAAAATACGCAAGCACACAGCAGTCACAGCAGTGTCATAACCACACAGCTGCCTGCAGTGTGGGATTGTTGTAGCCAGGTCAGTGAGTGGTTGTTTTAGATCTGTGGACGGGGGCCAAGCCAAACCAAATGCGGTCCAAATCTCTCTAAAGCTGGACTCACTCTGCCAGAAATTTACCAGATTTAATATGACTAATCCCAGTCTGCTTATCTTCACACCTGTATGAGAAATGTTGTTCTGAAACCTTTTTTGTTTTTTTGTGTGTGTGTT
Source organism: Selene dorsalis (assembly GCA_900303245.1). Lineage (NCBI taxonomy): Eukaryota > Metazoa > Chordata > Actinopteri > Carangiformes > Carangidae > Selene > Selene dorsalis. The sequence goes on along the minus strand of OMNW01034709.1, from coordinate 36,643 downwards.
AGCTTTTTTAGTCATTTAACTATGGTGTCTTGTTTCCTGAGTCACAGGAATCCAAAGATGGCACTTAGAAGCTGCGGTGATGTTCAGGTGAAATCAAAGCAGTGGAGTAGAAAACTCAGTCTGAGCTAAGAGGTGGTGGGAACCCTGACCACTGTCTCCTGCTGTACATTAAGCCAAAAAGGCTGAAGGCGGTTTTTCGCACAGACTGTGTCTGACCTGGCCCAAAGTCTGTGTAAATGGAGATGGTCTATTAGGAGGCTGAAATAACAAAGACTTCTACAGAAAATAATCATCTTGTTATTCAAGTATTTTTGTGCTTTTTTTTCCAAGAATATCAGAGAAAAGAGGAACAAGGGTGCTTTCCCTTCTTTGAAGTGAAGATGAGTTTGAACACTGATAGATAAACTATGTCACAATAACTATACTTTTGCTCTCACAAGACAAGCAGCACATTCTCACAGTTGCAACAAGGGATTTTAACCATTTATTTCTTATGAAAAATCATTTATATATTTGTCAGTAGGGTAATCAACCAGTCGTTTCAGCTCTGTGAAAGAGGATTTCATACAAGGAAAAGACCCTTTATTTAAAAACCAAAACTCACAGAGGTGAAAGGGAAATTTTCACTAATTTCAGTATTACTACTGACAGTATTGTGTAGATGAAAAAGTTGCTCACTAAGCACTTTAAATGTATATGCATATTTCTGACTATTCAGCAACTTGTGAGAGGAGCTCTGCATTTTGCAGACATTTTGCTTAGGGGACTAATATTCTGGTGGTTAATCCATATTAGTGTACGGCAATATGAGGATTTACGCTGGGGGGGTTTTTAGAGATTTGTCAGCCATTAAAAATGTAACTATCCCTTTTCGGCCAAGAAAGCTCTGGGTTTGTTTGTTTGTTTGCTTTTAATCTCTGGTTGTCTTAGGTCATTTCAGATGATGGTGCAGAGCAAATCAGTTGGAAAGAGTGCATTAAAGCGATATTGGATTTAAAGGATTTGGCATTACTTTACAGAAATGCCTTGATTTTCAGGTATTTAATCCACTGTATCAACCCAAAACAAACCTTTTCAGTCGATGAACAAGACTCACGGCACAGATGTTGACATTATGCTACATGTCACTGGTTATTGATCAAGTGTTTGGTGAAACATGCTCTCGTGCTGCTGTATAATTTAACATCTTTTTGTGTCAAACGTGGGCTGAAGAAGCAGAGGAGCCCAGTTTTAGTGTACAAACAGGCAGATGGAGAAATCCCTTGCTGAGCAGCTGGTTTGGGATAAAGTAATCAGGAGGTGACAACATGTTCTGAGTAGGTTTAAACCCGGAGCTCTAAGTGTACAGCATCTGCTCAAAGTGTCGAGCCACTGGACTGATTGCACAGCGAGGAAAGTGGCATGACTATAAATACAGGATGACAACCTGCCATGGCCTCAGACACCATTTCCTCACTAGTCAGAGGACCTTAGCGTTGCATTAAATCTGTCAAGATCTGTTGTATGATATATAATGTGTGATCAGAAAGCTGGGTGACCAAATTTAAAGATCTTATTTTGTGTATTGACCAAAAAAAAAAATACCTTACTGGATTTATCTTGGGTTGAACTGTGTTTTATAGAGGTCAAATTGAGATCAGTCAGTCAGGCAAGCATCACTGTCTCAGACGGTGCTGATTTCTGCTCACCTGTTGTCAGGTAGAATAGTGATTTGCAGATACATTAGCTAATAGATCAATTTGACCTCGACTTCTGCATTGAGCTTTGCTGACTGGAGCTTGGCAGAGCTCAGCTTGGATTGGACAGTGAAATAATAAAGTCTGTTTTCTGGCAGCAGACCCAGTGATCAAAACCAGCCATTGCTGCTCTGGAGCCATTTAGGTCACGTTGGACAGTGAGTCATTGCTCACTTAGATGAATTACAATAAAGTAGTGCTTTTGCGGACCTACGCTCAATAGGTCATCTCTCATTTCTGTGTATCACCAAATGTTAATAGAATACAAGGGCATGTTAATTTCTTTTCATGTTGACACTTTTGGGACAAAAGTTGTTGAGTACATGTTACAGGTCGCAGAGGTTTAATTAAATTAGTTTTATCTGCAGCAAGGTTTATCTCGCCTCAAATTATGTTTTTTTTTTTTTAATGGTGGAAATTAGGAACCTACATAATGAGCTTTGTGCCAGAGCAAGATGAGCACTGGCCGGAACAAGTAGTTGATTACTTAATTAGTTTATGGAAATATGATAGATTAATGCAACTATTTTAAGCAAAAATGCAAACATGCTCTGATCTCAGCGTTTTTGAATGTGAGGACTTTGTTATACATCGGAGTGAATTGATTATTAATAATCTCTGGTTAGAGTTAGGAGACATGATAATTTTTATATTGATAACAATTCCTTTCAAAATTGACAAACAATAACATCAGATTGATGCCCACCCAGGTCTTAGGATAGTGTTATATATCGCTGTGTGTCAGCTGGTGTCACTTTGTGTTGGTGTTCAGAGTTAACTCTAAGAAATGGTTTCAGTTTGGTGGCTGCTGTGAAGCAGAAAATCTGGTGCGTGTTCCTCACATGACGCTGACTCGGACATTTTCCGGAGCTTTTTACAGTTTAAGGTGCATGTGGTAAAGAGGCATTTGACTCTCGGCCACAGAGCAGTTGTGCAGCAAACCCTCAGCGATCTCAGTCATTTGTCTTCTTCAGCTCTGAGTGACTGTTTTACTGCCTGGATCCACGGGCCTGCAACACATCTCTGGCCTAAAGATATACCATTTGATAATAAGCATACATTTCAAAATACTTAATAAAAATATGAGAATGGGAAAGTGAAAGTAAAGGAGGGCAACATGAGCGGTGGCCTCCTGTATGTTCAGCGAGGCAGCCCTTCACACTGCACCGTCAGTTAGCTTGCTCGCTGTTTGCGTGCTCCTCTCTCTGCTCATTTGTCAGTGGACTCTCACAGCTGGTGTTTTGATGTATTGTTTACACACAGGCACCCACACACACACACACACAGATGGAAATGAAAGGGCTCGGACTATCCCGACTAAGCTATTTGTTCTATGTTAATTGATTCTTATTCTTTTAATAGAGCAAAGACTGTTTATATAATCGTTACATGCTTGGGATTTCCTCATTGATTCATCGTTGTCTCGCTTCCTCATTGCATCGCTAGTTTCATGGAGCTGTCGGGCGTTTACTGTTGTGAGTGTGAAGATGGCAGATCTTCTTTGACTACCAAAAAAAGGCAGAAGTGTTGTTGCTGGTATGGAAACGTGCAGTGGTCTGGAAATTTCCATCAGTAGGAGAGGCAGCGAGAGGGAGAGATGATAACGGATCAATACTAAATCAATAAAGCTCAATGTCGTCGTCTTGCTGAGGTTGGGATCGCAGTTAATCCATGGTGCACTGATGCTGCTGTGAATTTGAGCTCTGTTGTGGATCACTGTGAGGCAGTAAATGACTAAAAAAAAAACCCTTTTGCACATTTTAGGCCTAAAGAGGACTGAAGAGATAAACAGCCACAGTGAGGGAGGGGAGCAGGGAATTTCATTCAAAACAATACTAATCATTGCAATCCTTTGCATTCGAGTTTATCAACACTCTTCATTGGTGCCAGCATGTAATTTTAACCAACAACAAGCAGTCAAGAATGTCATCTTTTAAACACTATATGCATGACGTGTCGCTGCTTTCCAGCCCTGCAGCGTGACCGTTACTGAGGGTAAATACCTTCTGTTACAGTAACATTAGCATCACATAGGCAGACTCAGCAGATTTTCTCTTTGCCCAAGAAAACCTAAAAGGAAACAGCAGTTCAACAGTGGAGTCTTTGCTTTTTTCCTGTTACTAATAATAACAAACAGATGAGAGAATTGGACAAAATGATGATGATGTTAACCATGAGATGAGTTTGTCACAACACTAACACTGTGGTTGTTCTTCTTTTTAACATCTGTTTGCTAGGGGCAATTTTGCAAACCAGTGAGAAGGACTGTTACTGTATGTAGTCATATTACATCTTCACGTGATTCTTCCATCTACGTGATAAACTACGTTGATTTTGTCAGGTAACTAATTTCTGCCATTTCCAAAAACACTGTTTCTAGTTATGATGATTTATAACATGCGACACAGAGAATCTGAATGATTCAAAGGATTTGTATCATTTCTTCCACCACTAACATGTTTACAGGTAAATCTGTTCAACACAACAACAGTGTGAAGGTTAAAAATGACGACAAGAGCCAAATATTTGACATTGATTCACTATATAAACAGTTACATAGAGACAATCACAGGGTAAGTCCTGTCAACACAAATCATTTAAATGTCAAAAAGATTATAGAAGGACACTCAAGATAACAGAGCCTGTATTATACAGTCGTCTTTATCTTAAATGTTTCACTGCGTTGAACCTCAACATTGCTAATGGAGTGATATTTACACTTGGATAAATACTTAAGGTCAAACACTGTTAAAATAAAAAAAAGGCTGTTTGGTCAAGTCCACATGCAAATAAAGTGTACACCCAGGATTTTCATAAGGGTTTTATTTGAGGAGCTGTTGTAATCAAAACTGCCTTTCTTTAGTAGTCAGAAAACTCTCAGTTTCATTGTTTGAGTCAATAAGCAGATAAAAAACTTAGTAAAAAGTAGAACACATATAGGACTGCTCAGCCAGATGGAAACTGAGCAAACTTTATGCAAATGCCTAAAACAAAATGCTGCTTTGCCTCCACTCCCACAGTTGCCAGCACAGAGCTGCACTTGTGTTTCCACTGTAGGCGTTCAAGTTTTTTGCAGTGTCACAGCCCCTCAGGCTGGCACAGAATGGATCTTATTGTGCTGGCTCCCTGAACAGCACTTGCATGTCATGTAAGCCCTTGTATTGAATGTAGTGGAGAGGGACATGAAAGGTTTGAGGAGACTATGATAACTTGGAGTATAGTGAAGCAGGGTTAAGACTGGATGATCACCAGTTCAGGTAAACTCCCCCCTCCTTCAGCAGATGCTGTTCAGGAGCACACTTAACCGTGGCAGTGGAGGTGCGGAGTAGCAGTTAACCATTAGCTGCAGCAGGCTGTGGTTATACCGGGCTGAAACAGTGTGATACTGGGTAAGGTGTGGGTGGCACCTACACCTTAACCAGGCCAACAACAGTTGGTTGCTCTCAACCAACAGAGCTAAACCTCAAACTCAACTCATTCAATTAAAAAAAAATACAACTAAAAACAGAAAATCCCATCCACCAAGAAAATAGAATTAATATGCGACAGTTTTCATTGAAAATGCAAACAGTTGCTGGTTGGCTAATTAATTTTTTTTTTCAGCTATGCAACAAATGTGATGTCTGGACTAGTCTGAGTTTCATAGGAAAATCCCGTTGAAAGGACGACCTAGAAGTTTGTTTTTCCCCTTTGTCTCTTTTCCACTTCCACCTTGTGATGTGACGCTAAGTCTTCAAAAAAATCATCATTATTTTCGTTGTATTCTCGCTGCACCATTCAAATAAATAAGAGGAAAATTCAAGTAGTTTTTCTCAGGGTAAGAGATAACAAGGCCTGAAAAAGCCCACGTCCCCTGAAGACATGTGCTTATTAATTTATCTCCGACAGGGCAAGGCTGGGAGGAGCAGCTAAACTAGGCTAGGACAGTGAACTGCTGTTACTGATTCAAGGGCAAACACCAGCCTCACAGCTTCTGCTCTCTCTCCCCGGCGCTGTCTCCCCTTACCTGACTCACTCTCTCTTTCACTTTCTTTTCTCTCCGCTGCTTTCCTTTAATCTTCCTCTGCCATTCTCTGCCTGATGATCTTCTATTCTCCGTCACGATGCCTCTCCTCCTTTTTTCCTCCATCAATCTGCATCCTTGCCTCTCAGCCTGACCTAACCTGCTGATGTCTGCCTGCACAAAATGCAACCGTTATTACCAACAAACACTCACTCACCCACAGAGCTGTATCAAGGAAGGTATCAGATCATGTGTGTGCTCAAATTTGTAGTCATTTACAATTTGATGCCTCATTCTATCTCTGGATCTGAAATAACCTTGTTTTCTGTTTCTAAATGACAGAATGAAGTAAATGAGAGTTATGGAAGCACAGCGACTGTTTTCGACTGTTTTACCGTCAAGTCTCTGTATTTATTGACTGTTGTGTTTTTGCCACAGGCTCCTTCTCATGCGGTTGTGGTGCTGCATTAGGCACTATGTTATTGCTAGCATTGATTTGTTCTCATAATTTTACCTTGAATTTATGTACTTACTTGTGGTAAAAAAAAAAAAAAAAAGATTCATCGTTACAGATTATTGTATCGGGATATCAAATGATTAATTCATGATGAGAAAGCATCATTTTTGGTGTATGAATTACTTTATTTTGTATCCCTGATCCTCTGCAGCTCAATAATATCTCTTTCTATCTGCTTACCGCCTATCACATCATGTGAGTTTGTTCCAGGCAACTGACTAAAAGCAAATAAGACGGCACTGATGATATTACATGTATCTGAGAGGATTTTGGAAACAGATGATAGACATGCAAATGGACAGATTACGAGGAAAGTAGACTGTTGTGATAAGTAAACACAAAAAGCACATATCGTGCACATCCAACCCAGTTGTGCACCGGTGCAGAAAAAAGGTTGTACATGTTTGAAATACGTCTGCTACTGTCTGTTCTTCAGGACGTTATGGTTTCTCCATATTTGGCCGTTGGTGTGGTATTTTGTATGGTTTGTTTGGTTTGTTGTGCTGGGGCCATGTGGGATAAACTGTTGCATCACCAAACACATTTGGAAAACTCAACTCCTCTACGTAAACTGACAGACACATAGATAATAATAATTAGGTAGACAAGCGAGGTGAGATCTGTTTGGCTGACAGACACACTGCCTGATAGATTGACCCAGATTTAGAGGACGCTCATGTTATGTGTCTACATTCTTGAGTTCAGACTCATGTCATACAGTTGTTGGGTTAGCAGAGTTCAAGATATTCAAGTATATAAAAATCGGTAAAGGCCAAAATCGGAATCGGCAGGTCAGGCTTTTTAAAAATCTGTGATCGGTGATCGGCCAGAAAATTGCAATCGGTGCATCCCTAGTTTGCACTTGCTTGTTCTAGTTTTCATTCAGTTTCCACAGTGAGTTTTTACGACGGATAAAAGACGCAGTCTAAAACAGCAGGGGGAGCTCTGTAGAGAATAAAAGCGAAAAACGAAAGTGCGAAAAGCATAGTTCCCCTTTAATATGAGAATTCACTGCTTGTTTTTATCCTTTGTGATAGCAGTAAAAATGTGACTTTGGATATATGTGCTTATAATGTTAATAGTGCATTATAAAGGGGAGTTTTACATATATCATTTAGCATTTTAGAGCTGAAGTGATTAATTGATTAATAGAGAAGGTTACATCAGGTTATATTCAATCATGAAAATAACAATTAGTTGCAGCCATAATTGAAAACACATCAGCTTTATTGCCTTATTACACTCTTCAGATTTATTGTATCCATTTAAACAGCACTGTTGAAATGTCACACAGACTTTCACCCTGATCAAAAAGTCTCTGGTTGCTTTGGTTAGCAGCAGGAAACGGCACGGTTTACGTTCTCTTCAGTCTAACTTAACTTTCCCGATGCTACAGACTGTTGGCATCAGCATGCATCACCTCAGTCCTCACCTCTGTCCTTCAGCCAGGGGTGAGGACTGTCTGACTGTGAGCAGGTCTGATCATTATGGCGGACGCTTTAAAATGTGCACAGGCAGGTTTCAGGTCAACTTATACGCCTTAGCTCAGGGTTTGGTTGGTAGGTGTGTGTGTCTGTGTGTGTATGTGTGTCGGAGTGTCGGTGTTTGTGGGTTTCAACAGGATGTGTATAAAGGAAGACTGTAGACCACAGGTTTTCATTTGCGAACAGTTTGTGCTTCGAGTCCCCATCCCCCATCCCTCAGTGTTTTGTATACAGCAGAGTGATACAGCGCTGAAGCCACTCAGATCAACATCAACCACAAGCTTATTCTTAGATTTCCTATTGTACAGGTTCTTGCAAAATGTGTTAATGTCACTGGTTGACAGTTAACACAACTTCTGCGAGGTGACACATTATCAGAAGGATGTATTGTAGAGCAACATATTTCAAGTTAAAAGTCCCAATTTAGTTCCTTCTTGCCAACACCTGTTTGTTGGAAGATCCAGGCCTCAGCTTGTGTATCAGTTATATACTCAGCTCCCCTGTCACTTTCTTGTAAGTAGTTAATATTTTCTTAAGTAGTTTACATTTTTAAGTCTGTATTTTTTGTCTTTTAGGTTATTAATCCTCTGAGACGGTTGTAAATGTGACCTAATAAAAAGACGGGCGTGGCTGTCAACATATTTTCACCTGTCATTCCTCAGTGGCAGAAAGACGCAGCAGGTGCAGCTTGGCCGACAAAACATTGTGACAGATGATGAACTTTTAAAGAGGTGTCAAACCTGTCTCCATTCAAAGCCGTTAGCTAACACTGAATATGTAATTGTTTAGCCCTCAAATATCCCTCCAAAAAACCCTTTTCAAATGTAATAACCTGTTCAGTCTTCAGCTTTTTTGATCACTGTTTAATATTCTCTGATTCTTAAATTCAGTGATTTATAAATATGAGTTGGATATCTCAAAGATTTGAACTGTTGTTTGACAAAACAAGCTAACTGAAGATATCACTGGCTTGGAAACTTTCTTTTTCTTCTGCTTTATGGACAAAAAAATGATTCACCGATGAAAACAATGAGTGGTTTCAGCCCTGATCAGGTCCTTGTTTCTGCTGGTAGGATTTTATCTGCATGTGAGAGCAAAGTCAAGGCATGAATTGTTATTTATCTGACTTATGTTTCTTAAACATGTGACATGTGTGCCATTTTTCTTTCTTATCTGTGACACACAGCAGAAAAAAAGGGCTTCGAGTCACATGTCATGTGATTGATGGACCAGATTTGACACAATCCACACTTGAATATATCTGCATACCACTTTGTTTGTTCTCGTGTTTGTGTTGTTGTTGTGGGCGTGTGCACATTTGAATGTGACAGGTCGTGCCAATGCTTCCGAGTATAAGGAAGTTGTGCGTTGTGTGTCAGGATCACAGGGTGTATGTGCGAGGAATTGACCCGATGAGTCGACTGTACAGTGCATACATGCAGAGGCAGCAGGTGTTCGGTTTTATGGACATTTAGGGCAGAAGGCAGAGTTCACTGGGTTCCTCTATTGCTCAGAGGTATTTTTCTGCTTGTTTTACCTTCTAAGATTTTAAGCAAACAGACTCACTCGCCCGGAGATCAGGGTTTCTTTTATGACCAAAGAATATTTTCTCTTCTCCTTTTAGGTTTTAACTTGTGCAGTGAATATAATCAGACTGGATTCATTCTGTTAAGCTCTTTTATTTTCACTCCCCGGGGTTTGTCGGCTTTGACGCAAGAATCTGATCAATTTTACCTTCTGAAGAGGATTCCTGCTGCCCGACCCCTCTCTCCCTCTCTCACCCTCTCTCACCCTCTCTCACCCTCTCTCACCCTCTCTCACCCTCTGCCTCAGTGATTTCAGCTGACCGTGGCTCTGTGGCCAGTGATGACAGACTATGCAAAGTTTAACAGCTTTGATCTCATTTATTTCTGGCCTTTCATAACATGATGCAAGTTTGAGGAAATTTTCTGATTTATTTATAACACGTCATGAATACTTTATCTTCCTGTTGGTCCTGCACTTTGTTTTGATGGGACTGAGGCTTCTGGCGGATCGTGGATCAATCATAATGGGGTTTTTTGTTCTCATACGTGTTGCATATAAAGATTGTCTTCATGAAATATAAACATGCTCTTCCATTTGTTGATGCACTGCATTTTTGCTTACATTGGCGGTGGTCGTTTCATGATGAATATTTGATATATACGGAAAGAGATCTTCCAGCTGAACTTGTGTAATTCAGGACATCAGGCTGTGTTTGTGTTGATTTTCCCATATCTGTTGTCAGTCTTGTGTCTCCTAAACACTCTGTATTTTTTGTTTATTCTGTGGTTTAGACTATGGATATGTTTCATACTCAGAAAATACACTCACTGATCCAAAAGGACTGAACCTGCGTTTAGGTTAAAGGCCTCTCTAAACTTTACTTTATAAGGTTGGGCAGAATTACAGGTATTAAACCCACGGCCTTTCTGTTAATGACTGTTTCCTCTGACCGCTGACACGCTGCAGACAGCTGCTGGGCTTTTATCTGTGGAAATGTTCAGGTGCTGCTTTTAGAAACAAACGGAAATCTGATACAGTAGACTCATTTAAATTTACTGCTGGTACCTGTGTGGTACAGGCATTATTTAAACACTTCCTGCAAAACAAGATAGGTGCAGACTTCCAAGCATGTCAGTTAGTGTTCACAATTTAACCAGGCTTTTGTTTAGTCTTCTTTGTTTCCTGTCTTTCAAGGCTTCGTCTCAGCATGCCGAATGGCCACTACAACTGTGAAGGGTTTCATTATACCTGGGTGTGTAGTTCAGTCGGAGTGGATAGGCAGTAAAAAGCTAATGCACTGTTTGCTGGTTAACGCTATTTGTCTCTTTCATTTCTCTCTCCCTCCTTCTTGCCTCAGCTGGGTGACGCCATGTGTCTCTGTTTTCCCATATCTCTTCAAATTAAAAGCCCTCCCTAGAGTCGTGTAATTTCCACACTGGAGCGGCGGCAGTAATATTTCGCCTCTGCAGAATGTATACAGCGGAAGCCTATGATCAAATGAGGCCGATTCGTGAACTAGATCCACAACTTTGAAGCTTGCCAGCCAGATAGCAGGCCTTCATGTTACAAACTGATCCACCAGAACCATGCACTTGTATTCACTCTTGCATGTTCTTGATTGACAAAGTGCCCTCTCATTGAATTTTGTCTGAACGTGGCTTTATGCCATTTTGTTGTTTAATTTTCCTCCCTTGAATGCTCCCCTTCGCCCCTCTGGTACTCGCTTTCTCTTTCTCTCTCTCTCTCTTATCAGCACTGTCTTAACTTTCTCTCTTCCTCCCCAACAATGTCCCTCATTGTCGAGCAGGAGGTTGTCAGGCATGATATGTGGGATTAAGACACACGGACCGGCAGAAAGAAACACAGGCACAGTCATTCTAGACTTTTCCATTACCGACCAAATCCTCGCTACAGAGGCCTTTTAGGGTCAGTTTTCCTGGCGGGAGACGAGGCCCAGGTTTGGGAACACTGAGTTCACTAATCTGTGGGTGTCATTGTACTCGTCTGTCTGATAAAGCTCAGATGTGTTGGGCACTGTGGTGCTGCGCTACTTAGGAACTCAGATTGGTGAGAACAATAATCATTATACAGCAATTAACAAAATGCTGTGGTTTTTCATATCGACTCCATTGGCTGAGAACAAAACTACCTGGTTTGATGTAGATTTTTGGTTTTCAGGAGTAAAAGGCTCTTAGTAGGATTTTTGTCTAGCTTTTAAAGAGGCTTACACCCTAGCACTAGTTTGGAAAGAAAAGAGGCTGAAGAATGCCTTTTGAAGCACTCAGCAATCCTTGGGAACAAATCCCAGATTGCGGGTTGAAGTCGAAGAAAAACCTGAAAATAAAGGTTTAGTCTTCAGCCAGCCATGATCACAAATCCTACAGTAGAACATTTTTTCTCTTTGATTCAACATTAAGAACAAAAAGACAATAACGGTAATGATATAAATGAATGGAAGTTGCAGATGTCAGGTGGAAATATCTGTGGAGGATATAACATAACAGTTAAGTTAAAGGAGCACAGGAGGGAGTTAAAGAAAATGGCCTGTATCAGTGGGAGGAGCAGGTGAACCTGAGAGGAATATGTGCTTTTACCCCCATAAAGACAGTTGTAAATTCAGGGCCTTGACAAACCAGGACCAGGACCAAGCAATACACACTCAGGCAGTTCTATTGAACTGACTGGTGGAGGTGTGTGATTCATTATTGTGAGTGTTCTTCTGACTTTTAATGTGACCTGTGCTTCAGACAGACTTGTTGTGTTGCACCACCGCTGCTGGTTTCAGACCTTGTTACAAAAATGTGTGAATTTTGAAGCAACCACGGATTTAGACCTGAACGGAACGGCATGTAACATATTACATAACAATTATAGCCATGCAGTGTAATATAAAATAGTGGTTGTAAATGTTTGACAGCCACCTTTATGATCCCCCTGATAAATTAACTATTTTTAACCAGCGCTGTGCACAGTCACACAGTCACAAACAAGTAATAATATTTAGGGTCATGGACAAGGACTTAGCTTTTCGTTTTAACTCGAAGACAAGGCTTATTTTTTTTTAGTGCATGGATTAACAGTCAGTAAGGTATGAGTGTGGATTTTATTTTTATTTATTTACGCAAAACAGATTGTTAAAAGTTTGTCGTTTATACCCAGTTGCAATAATTTTTTCCATGAAATGTGTGAAGCATTGCACAGACTGCAGCTTTCAGGTTTATAGCTTTCATACCATGGCACAGCCTTTTATTTCCAATTGGTAGTTGCCAGAACCCTTTTTAAAAAGTGCTTGTTAGCTTGTTATTGGCTAGGATTAAATTGGAGCTGTTACTTGGCCATATTAACTGATTGGCCATTGTTTAAGGAGCCTTGGTGGTGTTGCGATTTAGTGATGAAACTCTTTCAGTAAAGATAGATGCTTCAAAAACGTCAGAGCCTCCTGTCCCCAAGAAGACGAGACAGGGAGAGAGAAAGAACTGATGGCTTCTTAGCTCAGCGGGGGTTTTAACTCTTCGCCTGGTCGTCTCCGCTCCTCTTTTCCTCTTGACGTGAAGGTGATGGAGGCTGGCTAAGTAGGTCGCACGGCTTGTGTAACACGCTGCAGAGGAATGAATGAAAAAGAAAGAAAGAAAGGACACAAGAGGGTAAAGGGAAACAGAGTGAGTAACAGGACAGAGTGTAAAGCAGAAAAGCAAGAATAAAGGAGTTGTTCTGGGAAGAGAACAAATACAAAACCAGCCAGACCAGCCAGGTGCATATTAAAGACCACGGTTCCTTTCCAGGTCAGTGCTGCGTGATTTGTCTCAGAAATGGGTAACAAGGCTTAAAACATCTTAATGGAACAGACTAATTAAAACAGTAATTTAGACCAATCAAATTACTGTGTTAGATAATCCGATCTGTTGTTGAACACTGTTTAAACACATGAAAATAAATACACATTTGAAATCAAAATGCACGATGTAGGGTTGATGTTGGATGGCATTTTAGACAACCCCCTCAGCGTCTGCTGCGTTGTCCATCTCCTGTATTTTTCAGTGTCTCTCTGGCTCCATAACAAACACAAAGTGGAGCTGTGTTGTTAATATTTTACCACATTCCCATATAGACCAGCTAAGTCGTCAGGGGACATGCCTCAAAGGACAGTTTCTCTCTTTACACACACTTGGACACACAAACCAACACAAATTCACCCTCTTCGTCCCACATACAATCTGAACACACACACACACACATATTCACAAACAGATATAAATGCCCACACTGGATAGCGAAGTTGTTTTTCATCTCAGATGGTCATCTGCTTTGAACGAGTGCCTCGAATTCACCGTTGACAACCTCGTGACGTTCACATGCATGGCAACCTAAAGACATGTATGCACGCACTGTCATGTACGTAAGTGCCTGCAGTTAATAGGCACACACACCTAACATAGTTAGATTGAAAGTGACAGATTAGCTCAGATGGACATGCACAGACATGTAGTACACACACACACACACACACAGCACACACAGCACAGCTTTCTAGTCTTTGTCAATTTAATTATTGTGTTCAGTCCTCCAGCTGACTCCTGGACAGCCTGACATCTCCAAGTAGAGATGATGGATCTAAGAGAGAAAATGTGTGGGAATAAATCAGGACTGTGAAACGATTGAAATTTTTAATCACGATTAATTGCAGAATTTTCTGAGTTAATCGCGATTGATCGCATTTTTTCCTTTTTTTGTTTGAAATAACAGCAATATGAATGGAAAGCATAAGCAACATCCAGAATACCAGTGGTATTTAAAAATCAATCCGAGTAAAGATGGCAGAGAGAGAGCAGCCCTGTTTGGTTGACAAAAAGAACAAGTTCACAAGTGTTGGAACATGAGCAGCAAAAACATGCAGGTTTTCTGTAACACTATAAGACAGCACACCGCCCCCCACCCCCCATCCCCCATCCAAGCTGAATGAACGGGCAAAAAAAACTGCTAGTCTCCTTGAAGCAGCAGCTCTGTCGCGCATGGAAACTGCAGAAATTTACTCAAATCTTTCCTGCCTTCAACCTCTTGAAGGAGGTTTACATGGGTTTGGTGATGTAATTTTGTAGTGTGGTGTGTTGTGGTTGTCTCTACAGTACTTCATGAATCCATGTCTTAACTAAAAACTTTTTTGTCGTGCAATTTTCTTCACTTGTTTTGTCTCACTGGAAACCTGCATCAAATTATTGATAAGGTGTTTTACAAGTGGTTTATTTTTGCTTGATTCTTTGTACTAACTCTTCATGTTGCATTTACCTCTAATTAACTGGGTTTTGTTCTTTTGTGTGTGAAACACAAGATTGTAGCATCGTTGTGTATTCAAGCTGTAAAGTCTGTATTACTGCCTGTTGCTAAAGATTTCCGTGTCTCAAATAGAAATACTTTTTTGTATCGTCATCACAGGAATTGTGCATACCAGAATTTGATCATCAGAATAAACAAGCATAAAACATTTGAGAACAGCAAATGCTAAAGACATTGTGCAAGTTGAGACTTCATGTCTTGCATTATATTACAGTAAAAAGTACCTCCCTGACTGTTTCCTCCTCCTCCTTCTCTCTTTCTTCTCGGTCTTTCCTCAGTGTAGCTAGAAGGGAATCCTGCTAGAGGGATTAGCGGTCCGTCAATGAGGAACTACCGGCTCATCTTCTGCCACAACCTGAAGCAGCCATAGATGGTTCAGTGGTTCATTGGCCAGGGGAGGAGAGGATAGGACACACTTTCACTGCTACACGGTGAGTATGCACAGTCACACACACACACACACACACACACACACACACACACTCTCCAGTCAGAGCTGCAGATATTTTTTCCCTCCACTTCCTCTGTGGGAAAAAAACAGTGTTGCGCACAGCGGTGATGTTAACGAGGTGTGAATACATTTACTAGGTGACCTTCATCCCAGC
>OMNW01034709.1:0-21144 GCA_900303245.1 Selene dorsalis | reverse complement strand
CTACCGGCTCATCTTCTGCCACAACCTGAAGCAGCCATAGATGGTTCAGTGGTTCATTGGCCAGGGGAGGAGAGGATAGGACACACTTTCACTGCTACACGGTGAGTATGCACAGTCACACACACACACACACACACACACACACACACACTCACCCTCACACTGATGTTAATTCACTCTAAGTTCATTTATTTAGACAAACCCATTCTTTTGCTTCTACGTTGCACACGTATCTACACATATCTCTCATGTGGTAAGACGGGTTCATGCTCCTTTTGGTGCAAGAGTTCAGCTGTTTTATCTAACATCAGCTGCACAGACCGACAGGGAGAGATGCTTCACTAAGAAAACAGGAGTGCCATCATCTGTATTCATCACCCCGTTGGCCTTTTTGAAAGACATCACAGCTCACTCTCAATCTTTTTATATTTTAAAACTATCAATCACTACAATTTTTTTGGAAGTTGCATCTGATCACCTTGAATGCTTCAACAGTCCAGACTGGGGTGTACAGAGAGCACATTGTTTTGACCGCAGCCAAGAATTTCATTTTGTCCATTGGCCAACTCACAGAATTAACATCAATTAGCTACAACTGAGCAAATCTGTCAGGAACCATTGTTATTGCAGCCCTCAGAATCAACAGCGACTGGCTGAAAACGTCCCATCTTATAACTTGGATTTACAGGTGGAAACATCATCAAGCATTAATCAGAAAAATAACGCTATTAAAAACAATTATGTGAACATAAAAATCTTAAATAGCTTTTACAGAGCTTTGAATATATCCAAGGCCTACAAGCACTTGATTTATTCAGCTTAAGCCTCACATTAGTTCCCCAAAGTGTGAGTAATGCAAATAACTCCACCAGATAAACAACTGAACAAAAGCACATCTGCACACTGAACGCCATGGAAGAGTACAAAAGTCAAACTAACTCCCTACGAACTCCTCATGTGGAAAAAGAAAAGCTTCCTCACTAGCCGACATGTTGTCGTCATGACACGTAAAACTGGTTTAAAACTGGTTATCAATAGAACGAGAGCAGGAGTGAACAGCTGACCACTTCAAACAAGTGCGGTCAAATTTCAGCACAAAAATCCAACCCAACTGCCCCAAATTATAGAGTCTGTCCATCTGTCCGTCAGCCTGTTTGTCTGCCTGTCCATCTGTCCATCCATCCGTCTGTCTGTCTGTCTGTCTGTCTGTCTGTCTGTCTGTCTGTCTGTCTGTCTGTCTGTCTGTCTGTCTGTCTGTCTGTCTGTCTGTCTGTCTGTCTGTTTGATTCACTGCAACCTTTGAAAAAAAAAAATAATGTTTTGATTTTTAATGTTGTAAAAAATATCTAGTCAAAGTGAGTTTGACTAGGACTGATAAACACTTGATGATGCGCCCTCTCTCTGATGATTAGACTGAACACCATCTGCCACTGTTTGCATTGAGATTACTCACCAACCCACCATCATCAAAGTCGAACTTAGAATAGCTTGTTGCATAGATTTTCATGACACTGTCAGACTTGGCTGCGAACAGCTTCTGCTTTCAAAGCTCAGGATTGATGATGACACAGGACGTAACAAATGCAGGAAGGAGGAGAATTAAATGTAATCAAAATGAGCTTCAGATGATGATTATGTAACAGAGAACTGCGTCGTTTTCCCACACTGAATCGTGTTTATGTAATTTAAAACATTCCCTGTGGGAACAAATAGATGTAAGTCATAGATATTATACAGGGACAATGCCTGGTCTACAAATTTGTCCACTGTTTGATTTTGCACAGAATATGTCCCTTTCTTCCTGCTTAAGCTACCGAAATGCTTCTTTTTTTTTAATGCAGAACCCATATTTTGTCCACATATACACACACTGGTCCGTGCAATACAAAAATGTATGTATGGGTCATTATAAAAAATAATCTGACCTAATCTTGGTCCTAATTCATAGTTTTAGCGACAGTGATTGGTGATGTATGGATGCAGTCGTCATAGGCTTAGAGAATTGCCCCAGTACCAGGCACATGGACAAAACATGAGTCTGGTCATTCTCCTTTTTTTTTTTTTTTTTTTTTTTTTTTTTTTTTTTTAGAAATGTGTGTGTGTGAAAATCCCAGAAATGCTCAAACCAGTCCAACTGGCACCAACAATCACAATGTTCCTGTTCTGGTGTGTCACATGAACTGAAGCGTCTGTATCTGTGGGATTTTATAAACTGCACTGTTGTCCAGTTATTGGCTGTTTGAATGAATGAATCCCTTATGAACCACCACCTGTTTTAATTTTTCATAAGAAAGCAGGTGTACACATGTTTGCAGGTCACTATGATTGCTGCTCTCAGTGCTCTCCTCTCTCCTCCCACTCCTCCTCCTGCCTCCACCCCTTTGTTGGCCAGATGACATGAGGGGAGGTTCACAGACAGTGACACTGAGTAAAACCAACCACTCCTTTTAAGTTTGAGGGTGGTGTGGTCATTTTATTTGTTTGTGAACAGCGGAGGGAGAGAGTTGGTTCCGGTCCTTTAATCTTTCTTTTTGTTATTTCCTTGGATCTCTACCTGTCCTCATGATTGTGTTTACCTCACCTTTTGCATCCCAGTGTGAGTATGAGAGAAGATAAAAAAAAAAGTCATGTTTAATACCAAGGCTCCTATTTTGTAAATCCAACTATCTTGCTTTCTTTTTCTCTAACCCCAGTTTTTGCTTTTCTTTTTCTTTTCAAAGACGTGAGGTCTTGGCGGGTTTGTGGTGAGGAGGAGGAGGAGGAGGCCATGAGGAAGAGCGTGTCTCTGTTGCCAGGCAATGAGGGCGGGAGCTCAGCCAGCACCACACGGGTTTTTGGCGTTCCATTGGAGGAGGTGTCACGCACACACACAATCAGTGGCCACGAGGTCCCTGCACTGGTGAAACACATTGTCGACTACATTGAGGAGCATGGTGAGTGATGGATGCACACACACAAAAATGTTTAATATCTATTTCATTTAACAACACAAAATTAGAATTCACCACTTAAAATATTTGGATACGAGTCAGTGCTGATGAGGCCACTGAACGATTTCAGTAAATTTAAGATGAGACTTTATTCATCCTTCAAAGGAGAAGAAACAACTTACAACAGCTCAATCATACAAGGTGGAAGAAAAACAGACTGAGATCACTAGTCATCAGTAGAATAAGAGTACAAGAATAAAAGTATAAAACTAGAGTAAAAAATATCTGTGCTTCAGGAGAAGAGGAAAAACAGACATAATATACGCAGTTTAAATAAGAATGGGACTTATGTATTAAATGTAAATATTGAGCCGCTGTCTCTTAAACCAATGAAACTTACAACATCTGTCTATGATGATGCAATTCTTTGCAGAAATTCAACTGAATCCATTTGAGTAAATTTAGTATTTAATCTCTGTCATCTTTATGGCATTTTAAATATATCTGATGACTGATTTGCTGAACGTACAGTAGGAGGGAATATTCACCATTTCATGTTGAATCAAACATGACTCATTTGCTTGTCAGATTTCTTTTAGGGAGGCAACTTTTGGTGAGACATTTATTTTTATTAACATGATGGAAGTGACTAACAGTGTCCTGCATTGAGAAATTAGAAATAGGCATTTGTTCGGATTATGTGTCATTGATTGGTTTTCTCTGCACAGATCATTCAGTTTTATTTGTTGATTCTGTTCAGGTGCATGTAACTTTGCAGTGAAACAAAGTTTTTCACACAAAATAGTTGAATATTTAGGCAATAAAATGAAAATACACACATTATAACCTCAGTAGTTTGTAGGTCTTTTCAAATACTTTCACGCTGTAGCCTGACATAGCTGGATACAACCATTAAATAATAATATTTAATGTCAGCTGCCAACTGCTGCTGCGCCTTTGTGTTCATATTTTAATTCTACTGCTTGTGGCTAACTCAACACTTTCAAGTGCATAATCAGTTAGATCTGATTGCCTCGTGTGTTGTTTCAGTCTCCCATACCCACACCCTGCTGCTGTTGACTTTCTGTGACTGCTCTTGCATCATGATAAATCAAAATATGTTGTTAGGGGAGAACCAGTTTATGTGATAAGACGAACTGTGAATGCATTGGCAGACAGCTCCACGGTCCGCTTCCTCCTCCATTACATAACCATGCTGTCAACTGCAGATCCACTTGTGAAAACAGAAGAGCTTAGCGGTGGAGAGAGGAAGCTACCAAAGTGTTGGCCCCGGGCTTTTCCCATATCCCCCCCAGAACATTTCTCTTCAAGCCTCGTGGAGCAGGAACCTCTGTCTTATGTCATTTTCTTTTTAAGTGCAGGTCAGCAGTTTCAGACGTGTTATTCTAAAGGATGAGGGGGATAAAAACGGTGATTTTTGCCAGTGTCACCAGCCAAAATAGATTTTCAGAAGCTAACAAACTGCAGCCAGAATTTATCTGCATTTGGCTGGTAATGGTACTGACGTCAGTACCAGTTTAGGAACTGACGTCAATTCCAGTTTTCTAGTATATTACAGCCTATATAGCCATAGCCAGACACCTAACCAGTCAATCCTCAGGACACACTGTTGATGTAAACCTAATAAATTCAGACATTTACACTCATTAGAGCTTGTTTCATTAAACACTTGTTAATGGACTGTTTCAAATAACCATACATCTCACACCATGAGAAAATACATGCATATCCATTTGTAGAACTGATTTACTTTCTGCTTCACAGCTATAAAATACCTCCAGTAAAGTGCATATCTAATTAATGTTCAGATTTAGAGCTTACAAGACAAATCAGCAGGTTCCTGGATTTAGTGGTTATATCTGCATATCATAGAAAATAATCCAAGTGTGTTATAGTGAGATTTTTATTGGCCCCAAGGTTGTGAAGACAAAGCGTTACACCAAGGAGGAACCTGAGCACATATTTTCAGTGACAAGTTAAACACTAGTAAAAGCTTCCTCTCTCTAATTTTTTGTGCAGCGAGTGCAGTCGGTCACAAAAGACGTTTTCTGGTAAAAACCTGTCAAGTTACTGGAGATTTTTTTTTTTTTTTTTTAACTATTGGATGGAAGCTTCACCTCATGTCCCCTCGAGTGAGCAGTGAAGCAAGCTGGTGGTTTGTTTGACCTGAGGGTTGGTTGCCATATGAGGTTATGTAATAAGTCTTTAATCCTCCTGGGCTCTGCTGGCACATTCATTAGAGCGGTGCTGCCAGTCCAGAAGTTATTCAGCCAGTGAAAAGGCCCTAATCTCTCTTATTTAATTTGCGTGCAATGCTTGAGATTTTAGCTGAAGCAGGGTGTTGAAAATACGAGGTAAAAAGGCAATCTGATGTAAGGCAGAGATCTGAATTGAATGCACCCAAAGGTGCGTGGGACAAATGCCGTGGCATCTGTGACAGATCAAACTCCTCACACTGTTTGAACGTTTTGGACTGAGCCTTGTTTTAACCATTTGCCATTTGTCTTCACGTAGGACATGTAGTACTGGAGTCCCACAGGACTTCTGTGGAGCAGTTAAACATGGTGAAATCTGATTTGTTGATGGATTAGAAATCAGGCAGTGAACAGGTGTCAGGAAAAATCACCAGCCACAACATTTATTCACATCTTGTAGCATTCGTATTGAGTAGATACCCCACCACAGTTGGTTAGGTTGTCATCAGCAGCTATCATGACAGACAATCAGATACAGTGTGACAGGATTAGCAACAAGTCACAGTACTGGGTGGGAATAAGGAAAAACAACAGTCCACTTCGTCCCACTTAAGGTGTCTGCATCCGTCACAGAGTTGACTTTCTGACAATGGTTATAACTTTCAATTTGTTAACCACACAAACTAATAACTTCTGTTTTCACTTCTCGTTTTTTTTACACAACTGCTTCCCTTAGTTGTGAAACAGTATGTGTATGTATTGTATATTGTAGAAAACAAAATAAAAAATATTTTCCATGACATTAATATGACAACACTATATAATGTAAACATAACATTATGAAGATGAAAATAAATGTTGCTCTGCAAAGGAGATGAAACTGGTTGAAGTTCTGATGAAACTCTCAGATGTTCTCAGTTTATCCTTTTAATCAGAAACACTCGGTGATGTTGTCACACTGAGGAATGATAAGAGTCTGTGTAGTTGTGCTTCTATTTTCTTGTACAGATAAGGCAGGAGTCCACATGACGGACACACAGCCTCATGTACTTCTGTTCTTATCTTGACCGAATGTAAGCTTTGTACAAGGGCACAATCTGGGTCTTCTAAATAACAACAAATATTTTAAGATGCTTAAATATTTTTAGAGTTTCTCCAAAAGTTACTTAATAGTTGAAACTGTGCTGGGTCTGTGTTGCCTTCAGTTTCCCTTAATCCCACACATATCAATCCAGATGGTTTCTCTTTTCATTAACTCCCAAGTTACTGAAACGAGAAATCATACCGTACATCCTGTGGCTTCACTTTATTCCCCAGTTATTTCTTAATATTAGGACCTTTGTTGATATTTAGCTGAAATGTATTGCCTGAGGCTTACAATTCATCTGTATGTGTTCATCATCATCCCAAATAACAGATTAGTGCTCAGTTTACCCCAGTTTACCATGGGTGTTAACACTGTGATGGTCATAAGAGTTCCATATGATATACCTTGTGATAAATATTGAAATATAGAAATTATGTAATCATACACAGTATATCTTTAAAGTAACCAAGTCAGTTGTAAATGACTAAATGTTGTCATTTCCATTTGTGTCATAAGGTCATCTGGACCTGGAGGGACTCTTCCTGGTTAATGGCAACGCAGAGCGTGTGGATTGGCTGCGTCAGCGCTACGACAGCGGTGAGGAGGTGGAGCTAGAGAAGGAGGCGGACCTGGCATCAGCGGTCAGTTTGCTCCGACTCTTCCTCCAGGAGCTTCCTGAGCCCGTCATACCAACAGCGATACAGGGACACATACTACAGCTACACCAAGGTGTGTGGCATTAACATCACCTTCTGATGCTGTTCTGTGTATTTCTCATCCTCTTCCTGTTTTTATCCAATCTGAAACAGACGTCAATAGATGTCAAGGCACAAAAAGAGAGGCACCCCGTATTACAAAACACCCACTATTGTCCTCCATTTTTGGATTTCCTCCAAGCTGAGTTTACATTTTGTTAACCTGTTATGACTGGAGCAGATGGAGCATGGAGGCAGATGTTAGTTATCAAAGCTGTGACTAGACAGTACAGTGGTGAGATCACTAAATGAAGCAGAAACGGGCTAAAACAAACTCTCTCTTAACAAGTGTTTGAACAGTGTGTTTGAGGTTCAATTATTTTGAACCGTTTTCTTTACACTGTCTGTCTTTGCCTCGGCTGTCTCAGGTTGTGCTAATTGTGTTGCCCTGTTGCTCAGAGCTACCTTCTTCTAAATGTAATTTATTCTTTTGTTGTAGAGGTTTTTGCAATTTCTGGAAGAATTTTAGAAAATATCATTGATTGCATTGACTAAAATCTGATAAATCTGTCAAAAAGCAAAGAGTTGAAGTTACAAAAGTTTTAATGGAGGACGTCATCAGTTTCACGAATCTTGCACTTTCACTTTTGCTCGGTTTCCTTTTCTGTCTCTGCTCTTTGCCCTGTCCTATTTCGCATCTGTGTCTATCAAAGATAATCTGCTCTAATCCCCTTGTCGGGACAATGATGATGATGGTGATGGTTGTTCCTGTTGCTGTCCTGTAGATTACAGCAGAGTGTGGTGGTGGGGGGTGAGGGGGTTCCAGCCTCTCTCTATGTCATGCTGTTAATTTCTTGCTCTATTGTGGCATTTCTTTGTCACATAAAGGTTTCATACTGTTTCACCCCATTTCACCTCTCAGTTTCTGCTCTAACTCAACCAAACAAGAATTTTTGAGGTCAACTATGAAGGAACACAACTTATCCCATAATTCACTCCACAGTATGTAATGAAGCAGAGCTGTGTAGTATGAGCTGTACAACACAATGTGCAGGATGGCTGAAGTGTACTTGTGCCTAATGGTTATTATAAACCTACATCCTTTTTGCACTAATATTGCTATGATTATGGTAATAACAGTGAGTATGAGATGTTGACTGCAGTGGAGGTAATGAAAATGTTAACAGACACATTTAATCATGAGTTTCTTTTTTAAACATCTCCAGATTACAGCAATGAAGAGGAGCTGTGTAGAAACTTAAAGTACCTGCTGCAGCAGCTTCCTCAGCTCAACTACGGCCTGCTGCGTTTCCTGTGCCGCTTCCTGGCCAGTGTGGCATCACTTCAGCAGGAGAGCTGGAACGTTGGGGCGCTGGCCGCCGTCTTCGGACCAGACATCTTCCAGTAAGACGCCTGTTCAGGGCTGCCATCAATACTGTCACTGCAACCTTAAACCTGCCATATTTCTTGCACCTAAAATAACAATTTACAGCATCAAAACTCCAATTTATGTGTAAGCATTGGAGAAGAAATGATCTAGTGCAAATTGACCCATATCATCAAATCATCAGATACGGGGAACAAGATTGCTGTACTGTAAAATAACTGATTTTGCAGCAGCCTTACATGTGACACCACAGATAATGCAGCCACTGATTGGACTGACAGCTGCATTGCCATTATCCCCTCATTTTATTCTGATCAAGGAAGAAGCCAAGTATGTGAAATCTGAAATTTAACACTTTTAACCAGATCCAGTCTGGAAAGACATCTGTGGATCTGTGTGAACAAATAAACATACACACACAGGCACTTTAGCATAAGTTTATTCTGCTAACGGATTTATTCAACATCCCCTGGGTGGCATTGCACAGCCGATACAACCCCTCTCTCGTACTCCATCTGCAGTCTATCATCAGAAGGAGAGGACCTTCGGGACCAGGAGTCTGTCAGCCGAGTCTTGGCAGAGCTGTTAGACAACCAGGAGGGCCTGTTCGACTCAGAGGACGATGACGTCTCCACTACCAACGACTACAGCTCCATTAATGAACAGGTACAGCCAGTCTCCTTTCTCTCTTTGCTCTCTGTCACTCAGTATCTTATGATGTCATTTCTAAATTCGTTGGAGGCGGTGAGGAGGGGGTAAAATTTGTTTAGGCTGTCATACCAAAACACATTTCATTTCAGAGAGTTAGTCCTTTTAGCTTAGCTTTTAGTTGCTGGTCTCTCTGGCCTACGTATCCAACTCCCTCCTGCTGTAAAGGTTCAATTTCTCCCTAGGGATCAATAAAGTGTGTTTTATCTATTTTTGTTGACCTCTCTCTACCCCCTAAAGGCTTCTTTGTAGTTATTCTTTTTTCCCCCAGTCTATTTATCTACTGTTTGTACCATAAATGTCTTTGAACCATTGATATATCAACTGACACATAAAACAAAAATGTGCTAAAATGCACAATGAAACAATACATTGGGGATAAAAATGTAATATTGTTGAAAGGCTGCTTTCGTACTGTTTAAAAAAAAAAAAAAAAAAAACAGCAACGCTATGAATACATGAATTCACTGTCAACATTCCTGACATAACAGTGAACAAGTCGAAAATACAATTCTCCTCAAAATCCTCTTTGTTTTCTCCTACTTGTCCCTTTTTCCTCTGTGGGAGAATGTGGCATTTAACTCTGCCAGGGCCGAGGGTGAAATTCCTTCTGGGTTAATGCAGAGAGAAAATGGGCAAATCCTTCTATAAAAAGTGAAAGATTAAATTTTTGGTATGCCATTAGACTATCAACAACACACAGCAAACCCTTATTTGTGGAAAAAGACAGACTCACAATAACAGATTTACCAGAGAGAGGCAGCTGATGAAGCTGAGTAATGTGGCGTAAAATGGTTTTAGATATCTTTGGGTCCATTCATGAACCAACAGTGATGTTTAACACATATCCTTTGGTCTGTGAATTTGTTAAACTTCTCTTAAAACCTCAGACTTCAGCAGACCTAAAGACAAATGCTGCAGCAGAATGATTTTATCCAGGCTGATAAATATAAGCTTGTATTCGTTTGTACTCACCTCCCATAGCTATTGCTGCAAAGTGCATAGTTCCTCTGTCAACAAAATATTTTTAAACACAAATGCAGGAGAGCCCCACCCAAACACACACACACCGACTGTACACATTGAATAAACTACTTAGCTTTGTCCTATTATACATTCCAGTCATTTCTTTAGACCTACACTGAACACACTGAACACACTGACCGTGACTGGCAGTCTAAACAAACTCAAAAGGCATTTCCCCTGTTACCCAGCAACACAACCTCACCATCGGGCCAGCAGCACAAAGAGTGGCATGGGTAACATTTAACTTTACAGCGGCCTGATTACATTGTATGGAAAAAAAATATTCACAAACACAACAATAACATGACAATTCTCGATTAGTATCGCATGTCGCCTTTCCACTTGCATTGTCTGAGCGTTGTCCAGAGTGTACTGAAAGGCCGCAGTCATTGTGAAAGTCTGGTCAGAAAGAGAAAGTATCTACAGCAGGTCAACTATTCATTGACGTCTGACTGCCTGCTTTGTTGATTTCATCCTTTTTATTCCGTTTTTTCAGTTGTTTTTAGTTTCTTTTGGGGTTTTTTTTCAGCATTGCAGTAAACTACAGTCAATCTTCTTTCCTCCTTTAAAAAAATCTAAGGTCTTACAAAAGCTCTGGTTTGCTAATATTGATCGATTGAAACAGACTTCAGTACAACAATAAGCCAAAGTAGAAATTTCTTCCATGCAACTCAATGAATTTCATTTTTGTTTTTCAAATTGAATTTCCTTATCTCTCTTGGTTGTGCCGTCTGTCTCCCCGTAAATTTCAGCGTCTGGCCTGTCAAACGAAAGAGTGTGCAACATTACCCAGAGACAGAACGAGGAGAGAGAGGGAGAAATCTGTGAAGACAAAGCATCTGTGCAGCGATCTCTGTGTCTTATGTAAGAGACAGGGCAAAAAAGTAGGTGGTTTTTTAGAGAGGTAGAGGGAGAGCAGAAAAAGCAGTCAGGAAGGTGGAGGAGAAATGGCGAGAGAGCAGAGGGAGAAGAGAAAGAAAGAAGTTAGAAGGGAGAGATGGCGAGGGAGGGTAAGGAATAAGAAAAGAAGCCGGTGATGATGTAACCATGCAACTCACACCTACAGCCCCTGGACTACACTGGGAATGGCTCTCTGTGTGCGAACAAACGCTCAGGATGGGGATTATCTCCCACACACACACACACACACACACACACACACACACACTTCATGCTTTGAGTTAAGCCTTGAATCAGACTGAAGAGTTAAAAAACGCCTCACAGATGTCAGAAAAATTCATATAAACTACATAAGGAAATGGACGATTCACATTTTAAAAGATGGAGAGACGCTGTAAAGGGTGAAAGGGTTTCTTCACACAGAATCTGTGAAAATGGAGGGAGTGAGAAAAATGAAGGCAGCCGTCGTTTTGTGGCATGTCTGGGCAAAATGTTGAAACTCTATAAAGCTGGCATGGAGCAGTGAATAGTGTGAAGTGCCAACCTGGAGCTTAGCTTGTTTGTTGCCAAAATGAAAGTCAGTGGAATTATTGTTTAGGTGAGAGAGTGAAACTTTGCTGAAGCTTGTTGTTGCTGCTGCTATCATGACCCAGTGACTGTGCTTGTTTTGATGCTGTGCCTGAAAAATCTTTTCACTGCTGAGGAGAAAAAAAAAAAAAAGAAAATTGAAAAATCGTTTGCTTGTTTGTTTTAGATAAGAGTTTTAACTCGTCTGTGTGCTCAGTGATGAGACAGGCTGGGATGTTTTTGGCTAAGCTCTCAACAAGGACTGAAGTGTCAGAGAGTCAGTTTTGATTCCTCAGCACACATTTTCCTAGGATGCGCTCCAGACAGAAAACACAGTGTAATTGTAATCAGCTACATTTGGACTTGTAACATTATGTTCATGCAATTATGTTCTCATTTATTATACAGTCCAGACCGTAAGTATTTGGACAGTTCAGCATTGTTTCCCTTCAGGCACTTCTTGAATAACGTAATGGATGTCGAGTACGGCCACCTTCAGTTTTTTGTTGCTGTGGAGTCTCTTTTGTCTTCAGTCTGGTTTTCAGCAGGTTGAACAGAACTCTGATAGATTGAGATCTGGTGATCAGGTGAAGATATCACCTCTCCACAAAAGCTCTTTAGCCGTTTGTTTAGGATTGTTGCCCTGTTATGTGATGGAATGTAGTTCAATGGGTTTTGATGCCTTTGGCTGAATCAGAGGTCAGAGAGCATCTTTCAAACTCTGCTTTTACACTGCCGCGTCCCTCAGTGGTGAAATAATCATATCAGGTTAGTCACAGGGTTATTTTCATGCCAGCAGTCCATAGATCTTTGCTGCATAACTTGTTCTTAATGTCTTTGTGTGACCTGCCCTTTCTGTTTTGAGGTTTACCACAGGGAATCCTTTGCACTTACGATCATCAAGTCCTCTCATGATTATCTGCCTGCAACCTGGAGAGCATTCTGTACATGCTGTACACTTATTAAGATTTTTTTTTCCAATGTCTTTGCCCTGACAGACAACTCCACCTCCATCCACAGTACAGTACCATGAAAAGTGAGCAGGCTGTCCTTTCTTAACAAGGTCATGTCCTTGTGTTATAACAAAACTTGACTTGGAGGTTTCATTTGACCTCTGAATGACCTCTGCCTCGTTACATAACTTTGATGACAATTTTATATGCCAGTCACATCTGACTAAGACCCTGAGAGTGATTCTTATGTGGAAGTCATCGTGGTAATCTGACCAGCTCAAATCCAGAAATAATCTGTATAACATACAAGAATATGAGCATGAGAGAAAAAATTTAACAGAAACTGAATATCTGACAGTTTACTTGCAATATGTGAGCAATAAGTAGTAATGAAAACAGCCCTGACTTCTTGTTATGGTATTTTCATTGTGTAATAAAAAACAGTCAAGTGTTCTCAAATTCTGTAAATAAATCATAAAACTGATGAGAACATTTAATTGGAAATCTATTAGGTTTTTGTGGAAATAGGCATTGTGTCCCTTGTGCATACAGTAATTAATTCAATTCAAGTGCACAACAAGTTTTAAAATACAACAGTGATGCAGCCTGTGAGGAAAAGGATCGTTTACTTAATTTTATTACTGTTCTCAAGCAGTGATGTTGCACCCTCTCACACAACAGGTACCAAATATCACACAAGGAATCGCTTGTTTGCTAAATGTCCTGTCATACACGAATAAGGGAAAAAAAAGATGTTGCAACCACCTGCACCTGGATGAAAAGCTAACGCTCTAACAGCTAGATGAAGCCTGCAGTGCTATGTTTGTGATGTCTGGAAAGGGCTTCAATCACAGCTTCAGTGGCCTGATAACACACAACTGTCTGCTTAATGCATTAGTCTCTTAAAGAAAGCCTTATTTTCCAGGTCTGTTAGTTTAACCTTAGCAGATAAATGAATCAGGATGTGCCCTATTACTTTCCATGTGCCAACTTAGTCAAGTGCTGCTGGACCTGAGCCACGTTAGAGATGCCACAGTGAATGTACCACTGTACCCTGGACTGTTGACATAATTAGAAGTGGAACGTTACAAATGCCAGATTTCACAATGTTTAACAGCAGACAACCTCTTGTATAGGTTCAAGTATGTAAACCTACATGATCTGGTGTCAAAGAGAGAAGCTGTTGAGCAATAACCCATTTAAGTTGGAACATGGAGTTATTTAAGGAGGAGGTGATGACCTAGTTGGACCGTGGAGGAGATGTATAATGTCTCTCTAAGGGGACAGATTATGAACACACACTCCTACACATCTTTTTTTTTTCCCATCAAACACATACCCAGACTATTGATGTATTTACTTTCACTGCATGTTATGAGTAGTCAGGGAGAATCTGAGCGTCATTGGTACATCGGTTGCCAGTACATTTGAAGGTCAGGATTAAAGCTACATCACACGGCCCACTCACAGCAGGAACGTTAGTCCAGAGGACTTTTCTCCACTGGTATTTCTGCAAATAAACAGCACAATTACACAGGCAAGAAAACACTGAGACAAGAAGAAAGGAACAGTTTGAAGCTTCACACTTTCTTTTTTTATATTAGTGTTTCAATTCTGCGACTTGACAACTAACATGTTTTGTTTTGTTTTCAATACAAATATGCACTCAATTGGCCGCCTCGTTGTTTTGTATGTACCCTTTAGTTTGAAACATGATCTCTCCTCCAGCTTTTAATCAGCATTCGTGTGATAAAACAGTCTGATTCTGTATTTGTTGTCGGGCATTTACAGTGACATTCCTCCATCAACCAAACACAGCATGTCTAATGCTGCAGGTCCATCTGGAGACGGGCAGATATTGACTGAATATCTGACAAATAATTTTAGAACGAAATGCAGATTAAATACAATATCGACATGGATTTGTAATGCAAAAACTGCTGGGAACAATTAAACAAAAAAAAGGAAATGCATAATTAAATCCAGCACTTTACACATTCAAGGACACTGAATACTTCAGTTGCACTCAGATCCATTCATTTCTTTAAAAAGGGTGGAAGCAGAGAGTTGAATTGAACTACTACTGTAGATTGTGACTCAAGCCTTGAAATCAAATTCTGCTTGTGCTCCACAGTTAGAGAAATCGGATCAAAGGAAAAGGTTTTAAATGAGAATGAACTGTTTTATCTTTGTGATCTTTGTCTCAAGTTCATTCATGGTCAAAACTGTGAGAAAGCACCACCTTCCATTGTTGTGCTGATGTTGCCTGAACTGGTGGCAGAATGAAGGCGATGCACAAAGGAGCCTTGAAAACCAGTTTGAGACTTGACTGACTAATATCAGTCCTGGTCAGTTGTGATTGTTCTGTGTTCTTGGCCCACAAACAGTTCAGCAGCCGAACAAACGATGCTACTGAAATGTTCCAGCACTATCCGTCCCGAGACTCTGGACCCCTAAACCAGAGCCAAGGTCGTGACCCTTTGTTCCTGGGTCTTTTCTGTCCTTCCTTTTCACCCACCCTGGTTCTCACATACACACTCCATACAGAAATGTACTTATGTGTGTGTATATATACACATTGACAGTGACACACAGAGCCACAGCAACCTTTTTTTTTTTTTTTTAAATCACTGGTTTGTGACTTAATGTGATTAAGATTTTCCACAGTCTTGAATAAGGGGATAATATTTCCAGGGCTATGAATGACCATGCCAGGTCATCCTGATGGGGGATTTAACAACCCTTATCCCCTAATATTGTTACATCACCTCAGAGGCTCTCTGATAACTCGCTCAGCAGAGCCTTCAGCATATTCACTGCTCTGACCATGCAGTTTGAATGAATACCTATAGTTCATTGTTTATTATTTGCATTTAGAGACAGGATGTGATGATAATGTAGATCAGGTCAGTCAGCGCTGGTGTGTTCTGAAATCCTGCAGGTTTTTATTCTGACCATTTCGCCTGGAACAATTTCACATACAAAGAACAGTGATTTAGGTGATGATGTTGCAAAGCTGTTTGATGACTGTTTTAGATGATGATGACGTTTCAGTGCTCAGTCTGATTGAATGGAGAGGTTATATCCCCAGCTGTTTCCATCACAGTCCCATGTGGATTACTGTTTGTCACTGTAAATGCAAATTGATGATTTTTTTTTTTTTTCTCAAACTGGGGTTATTTTGGTTACATAGTCTAAAATCAACAGGAGGACAGTGCACAGTGATCAGGATCATTAATATGTGACCCACAGTATAATAATATGAAAATGTAGTGACACACTGTTGGAAACTAGGGGACGCTGCAATTCGAGTCATGTTAAAATATCATTAAAGCACATTATATATTATATAAGATACAGTTAGTGGGGTATAAACCATTCATTAAATGCCCATATACTAAGTATAGGGGGAGCTACTGTATTAAAATATAACTGAAACAACAACAACTGGCACAACACACTGGGGCGTGTGTAGGAGTGTAATGAGAAATAACATCTTCACTGCTACGTCAAACCACAAGAAGCTTTTAATGTTCTGGTTAATAAAGAAGAGCTGTGAAATATTACTGAAGCTGTCTGGAAGTAGGATTTATTAACCTAATCTCTTGCTCACATACAGACACACACACACACACACACACACAGACACAGACACACAGACACACAGACACACACATACACACACACACATACACAGACACACACAGAGGAGTCCTGTGTGAGTCATCCTCCCTGATCTGCACATGTGACGATGCAAGAATTCCCCGACAACCAATCGTAGCTCTTGGAGAAGAGATGTTTCCATAGCGACGATACAGTGACAGCAGCAGATGGGGTTGCTTTTGAGAAGAGTAGAGAGGCGAAGAAAAGGAGGAGGGCAGGAGGGGACAAACGGAGGGAAAAGAAGGTGTCATGATGATGAATCTGGTTCGTGACCTTTTAGACCATGTGACTGTCTAACAGGGTTTTCCTGAGTCAGGTGTACAAGGAAGCACATGACAAGCTTTTGTGATGGGGGTGTGGGAGGAGCTGCAGGTATGCAAGCTTCAGTTAGTGATGTCACAAAACAAGTAAAGCAAACATCAGCTTAATAAAGCCTCTTATCTCTTGAAATAACGTTGGTAGAAGAGAAACAAAGGAGAAGTTTATTATTGCTCAGTGATTTCTCTCTGTTGGTTCACATGCTGTCAACTCTCTCTTTTACATCAGGACTAAACTATACTGGGCTAATACTAATACTGTGACATTTTGAGCAATGTTACTTTACAAAATGTCCTTTCGTACCTTTTAACTTCTAGCTCCAGTTAAGCTTTGAATATTAGTCATGTAATTTTTGTCATTCTGTAATATCATTTTTTAAATTTCTGTCGAGTAGAAGCTTTTAGTGGTGTATCATAAAGCATCTGCTGTGCCTCTTACATAATTTGTAATGCGACTGCCACACACTGGTACATTGCTAAGTCAACATGAAAACGATATTCTGACACTGAGCCTCACTTGAAATCCTCCATCCCTCCCTCTCTTCCTCCTCATCAAGCTCACCTCTTCCATCCCTTCCAAGAATATATGATGTTTTCTTTCTTTTTATTTTTTTTTTAATCTCTCTCCTTTCTACTGCATCTATGGTGTCGATGTCTCATCTATATTTAGATATCTCATGGAACAAGCTGTGATGTTTTGTTCACAGAGTATATGATATTGAAAACACACTATCAACACCTTTCTTTGAATCTCTCTTGCCAGAATTTTTTTTCCTTGATAATGTCTGTTCTGGACAGGTCATTTCCACACACTAAATCTCACTAAAAGGGAGAGGTTTATTTTTTACTTGGCATTATCTATCCTTTGGATGATGCTCTGTACGCATTAACATAAGACAGGGGAGATGAGTTATTAATATTTAGCCAGAAAGTTATGTAAGTTATATAATCCCTGCAAATATAGAAGGTCAGAATCAACTGCCAACTTCACCAAGGCTTTCTTGATGGTAGATGGGCTCTAATCTCAGTAATCTCAGAAATAAGGGATTTTTTGTGGCCTCATGGCCTTAAGGCATTATGTTTTCTGGTTGTCTGTCATGGAGACCTCAGTTCCACCTTGAGAGAACCTCTTAAATCGTGCACTTGGACTCAAGGATGATCAAGGAGACCGCACATTCTTGTGAGGATGATATACTGTATCAGGAGAGCTTTGACGTCATATCGTTACATCTGGTACAAACTTTCACTTGTACTCAAGGGTGCAATGATGAGAATTTGGTGGTAAAAGGTCAATGTCACTGTGACCTCATAAAACACTTTTTTTGGCCACAACTCAAGAATATATACTCCATGGTTACAACACAACTTAACGCATCTTTAGAGTTGAGTCAGGTTCTGTGGGGGTTGATTATTGTGATTGGTGGATGACTTGATACATGCACACCTTGATCAATAGCTGTACAGAGAGGGCCACTCACTCACTGATGTGTTTGGGTGTTTCCCAGTGATGACCAGACCAACTATGCCAGACGGTCCATTGTCACATTAATTGCACTCAACTCTGAAGCCTGGAAAACACCGTGTTATAAATGTTTTATGTTTTTTAGCAGAAGTGCAAAGTTTTTTTAGTTCATTTCAGTTTCATTATGAAACTGTGGCGGGCCACCAGAGTCTAGGTAATTAACAGGAAAGACTGAACATGGAGATTGGGCAGAAGCATAAATCTGTGTTGTTGTTGTTGTTTTTTTTTCTTTCTTCAAAATCCAATTACAAGATTTTGGCTGCAATCTCTGAAATAACAACTTCAGAGAAATCCATGTTTATAAACTGTGGCGCTACAAATAACAATGTGCATTTGAAGTCTTTTAGTCATGACCTTTCGTGTTCTTTTATTTCTCTGCCTTCAGATCACAGAGCTGTTGGACGATGACAAGTGTGAGGCAGAATGTGAAGAGCTGCCTCAGGACGGGGAGGAGGGTCCCGTCTCCTCCGACTCACCACAACACACACACACTGATGACAGCCCTGCAGCCAGGTGAGACATTACTACAGTAGTATATGTTTTTAGACCAGATAATCATTTTACAAGTCAAGAGTCAATCCAGGCAGGATTTAGAGTGGGATTTGACACATGACGAACGTCCCAGACTGGTTTCAAAAACCGGGACGTTGCAGTTTAACCTTAACTACTAGGACACAAATCACAAGATGATGACTGAAAATTAATTGGTTGTTAGTGTCAAACATCAACAATTGTCTCAGAAAATCAAACCAGAGCAGGGTCTCCACACTTGAAATGAGTCTGATGTGAAAGACTGAGCTGCTCATGCTTTAACATCAGTTGCTGCTAAATGACAGTTTACATAAACTGACATTTAGAGATCCCGGGCTCGTCTGATGACCTGCTGATGACAATTAGCTATGCACCAACCAGAAGCCAAACATGTGACACACGCATGCAGACGCTCACGTACGCAGGATAATGAGTCTCCCTCCAGGCTGAGGGACCAGAGTTCAATCCCCCTGCTGGAACATGGAAATCTTCTCTGGGTCTTCTGATCTGCTGATCTCCTTTAAGTTGATTACTGAGCACCACACCCCGACCCCTGAATACAATATATATAGAATGCACTCGTACTAGTATGTATATATCTTAAGTGAATAGAGGGAGTGTATAATGGCAAAAAAAACAAGTGGGAAGTGTGCAGCAGTTTTCAAGTCTTAAAAGTTTGACTCCAGTTATTGTTGTCTCAGCATATCTTCAGTTCAGAGACAGTGTTTTGTGCTGTACAGACAAACTCACATCAGCATAAAACACAAAGAAAAAGAGCAGAGGTTTTACTGAGAGAATAAAATTTCTTCACAAGTTACTTCTTCACAATTGAAGACATAAACAAAGAGCGAAGCATCAGCTCATGAAACCAAGAAAATATAAGATTTATAAGATAAGTATTGATTGCTTTTTTTTACAGTGTAAATGAAATTGGTTGATCTGAAAGGCAAAAACAGCTGACCACGATCAATAAAGACAGAGTTATCATTTCATTCTCTAAGTGGATTTTTAAATGTTCAGTTTGATAGAATTGCTGTCAAATGTCAGCTGTGTTTGACAGCGTGAGTTAAATTGCAGACATTGATCAAACAGGGTTTTCATCCATGATATAAGAAATATTGTTAGACCTCCGTCAGTCTTAATTGGTTCAGACGGAAAACAACACACATTTCCTCTCCACTTGCTTCGTACAAACCTGACCCCAGGCACCGTTTGTGCAGTCTGCATTGTTGGCCCCCAAACAACAGACGTTAGCAGTGAGCTAGAGAGAGACGAGCTCTGTGTGTTTGTGTGTGTGTGTGTATGTGTGTGTTTATGTTTCGCTCAGCCTCTGACTGATCCCAGAACTCAGCAGGAGCTCCAATTATTTCTGTCTTCTCCCTCCACTTTCATTTTCTCTCTTGTCATTGTGTGTGTATTTATAAAGCAGTTTCATGTTGAGACATTTTTCAACTCCTCAGATTTGCCGCATGTTCTGTCACATGTTTAGATCCTGAGTCATGGTTGTTTAAACCCGGACTTGTGCGCAGTGTGTGTCCTGCATTACTTCAGTCCACTTTGATTCCTTCCTTTATGTGTGTGGTAGTGTTTGTAGCTTTGTTTAACTGTATTTGTGGGTAACACACTGGTGGATCCCATAAGTTTAAACTGCTGTTTGTGTGTGTGTGGGGATCATGCTGCTAGCTAGTCTCATCTTCCTGGCCTTTAAGATGATTACAGACAGTAATCCATAATCCACATACACACAGTTTCTTACACTGCATACACCCATGCTCACTTGACTTAAACCATACAATGTTCACAGTGTAGGGCTGTGTCACTAACACCTGTGTTGATGCACAAGGCCGTTGTGTGCGCATGTGTTGGTTGTCTGTGTTTAAGCAGTTTATGCTGTTTGTGAGACCAAAGGATCCTCTTTGTGTGTCTGTTTGTGCGTGGCTCAGCATTTTTGGTGGCAGCTGTTGTACAGAGGTGTTCAGGCTGCGCTCAGAGCTTTAGTCATCACTGATGAGGATGGAGGAGGGTCTCGTGCAGCAAATTATGTAAAATGAGCGAAGCCAGCCAGACTGTTGATCTTTAAGTCTTATCTGATTGTTTCAGTTTTAATTCTCTGTTAGCCCACAGCCATCCTCCCTGTGACCTCGTTTAACCTGAGTGTCTAGTCTGGGGGGATTATTGCTGTATTTCAGACCATGGTGTTGACAGCCCACACCACAAAACCATTAAAAACAGTGCTGACCCAGAACTTTACACAACACATCCGTTTCAAGTGCTAAAAATATCAAGGAGCCAGACAAACAGTGAGAAGGATGCATTTTGTTTCATTTGTTCTTTAATTCAGCGTCACACAGCGTAGTGTTTGTTATCTTCACTGCTTCAAAACGTTGCTGAGGAGATTATAACTTGAGTAGTGTCTGGAGGTTTTTGATGAGTCATTATATGTATGTGTTTCTGAGGTGAGCTTACTGTTCTCTAAGTTTGTCCGATCATCTGTGACAGGTAGCTGCATGTGACAGCTCAGAAATACAGAGAAAGTTCCCATCTACTGACTAAACATCAACTGTGGCTGAGTTGTTTGTCTTGCACTTGACAGATAGGGAAGTCTGCCCTCTGTGTTGCACTGTTCCCTTAATAGACTCTGA